>PVIC010026186.1:0-24725 GCA_004025085.1 Thryonomys swinderianus | reverse complement strand
GGAGGTTACTGCTGCCAGGGAGAAAAGCTACCCCACCCATATAAGATAAATAGCTCATTGAAATTCCAAACAAGGAGCCATCAGATATTCTAAAGAAGGCTCCAACCTCCTGGGGTAAAAGGCTGATACCTTAACCCACCTCCCCAGAAAAGAGTTAGAGTCAAAATTCCTGTTTGATTGTTATAACCTATCTACCTTTAAAAAAATCTCATTGGTGGCCCCCACTTTTGAACCCACCCCACCTCGTGATTTTGGTCCATAAAATCCCCCTAAAGAAAGCAATCCTGGGGTTACCCACTTTCTGGGCCCCCTTCTGTCTCTCTTAAGGCAGAAGCTTTCTCTCTCAATAAAATTTTCCTACTCAAACCTCCGTCGTTCCTAAAATTCATTCTTCGATTTTTAGAGAACACGAACTCACATTTCAGGGGGGAGTTAGGCCTTAACTCTCCTGCGTCACTAGGCCTCCAGAAAAGAGCTGAAAAAGAGATTCCACGTGCTAGTCTTCTTGGAAAATCCAAGAGGCCTCTCCAAGGAAAGAAAGTGACTGGGCAAACAGGCAGCAGTAGCTAAAGGTGCTGACCAGGGCGAGTAAGTACGTCCCTGGGCTGTCAGAGAGAGAGAGATGTCTTGATCCTGTAAGTGCCATGTTTGTTCTCTCTCTTTCTTTTTTTTTTTTTGAGACAGGGTCTCGCTTTGTAGTTTGGGCTGGCTCTGGGCTCACTATGTAGTCTAGATAAGCTTCGAATTCAGCAATCCTGCCTCTGCCTCCCAAGTGCTGGGATTACAAGCATGAGCTACCACGCCCGGGCTTCCTTCCTTTTTTAAGTAAGTTAATGATTTGGTACATTTCAGGACTACATGTTGATCACATTCCTCATTGGGAATTTGTACATGTACATTATATATCTTGGTTCTTATTTTTCCCATTCCCCTGAACTCCCTTCAACCACCAACCCTTCTATATACATAAGCTGTATTTCCATTTTTCCTTTTACCATCAATTTTTTTCTTTCTCTTCTTTATTTTGCCCTCCCCCGTCCCTTTCCCTTTTTTTTTCTCATATTTCACAATACCTATTATTCTGGACCTCATTCACACCTTCAGTTTCTCACTAGAGAAACAGCAATATTTACACAAGTGTGGCCTATTTCACTTATGAGTATGGCTGCAGGGTACATCAATTTAGATATAAATAAACTCTAATTTCTCATTCTTTTTTTTTTTTTTTTTGAGACAGGGTCTCGCTTTGTAGTTCAGGCAGGCACTGAGCTCACTATGTAGCCCAGGCAAGCTTCGAACTCAGCAATCCTCCTGTCTCTGCCTCCCAAGTGCTGGGATTACAGGCATGAGCCACCACGCCTGGCACTGTGGTATGTGGTATTGATTGTTGGTGGGCGTGAGTCTCCACACCCAGCATTGTATGTGGTCGCTGGGGACCGAACTCAGGACCTTGCGTGGCAGGCGCCGGAACCACTGAGCTAACTCTCCAGCCCTCATTTATCATTCTTTATGGCTGAGTAATACTCCATTTTCTGCATTCCCTTGTGACCAGTGACTCAGAGAGGGGCTGGCATGAAGCTACCTAGCAAACCTTACCAAGGAAAGAGGAGTCCTCTCCCTGGGGAGAGAAAATCAGGAAAGCAGAGTACTTGCATTTCCAGCCCTCCCCTCATGGAAGACTGAGTCTGAGCAATTCAGACCACGCCACAAATGATCTTGGAAAGAGCTTTGGCCCTCTCTGGGCCAGTTTCCTTTTCTGGTAAGTAGAAGAGTGAGATTTTAAGACCTTTGAGCTCTTTCCCTTGTTTACAAAAGCAACTTTGAAAAGCACCAAGGAGAGGGGTTGCCAAGGTGAATTTCATTTGCCCTCATTCAGCAAGTTACACACAGCTCTAGGAAGCATAAAACAAAATGAATAAAGCTCCCAAACCTAAATAAACTTCATATGAAAGGCTTGTACCTCAAATTGATGTGTTTATTTCTACAGTGTTCCTGCCCCCCCCAACTGCTTTCCCCTTGGGGCACTAAACGCTATTGGAGTTTGGTGAAATTGCAATGTAATTAATAACCTCCCAGCAAGGAAGAGTCTTGGTCCTGATGGCTTCACTGATAAATTCTACAAGAAATTTAGCATAGAGCTAATGCCACTGCTTCTCAGACTCTTTAATGAAATTGAAAGGGAAGAAATACTCCCAAATTCATTCCTGGAAGCAATCGTTACATTGATTCCAAAAGCAGAGAAAGACCCAAACAACAAAAAAATTATAGGCCAATCCCTCTAAGGAACATTGATGCAAAAATCCTCAATAAGATACTGGCAAATAAGATAAGATACTGGCAAATAGACCTGCCTCAAGATTATACAACCTGACCAAGATGGATTCATACCAGGGATGCAAGGATAGTAAAATATATATAAAATCAATAAATGTAATATACTTTAGGGCCAGAGGGTTAGCTCAGTGGTTCTGGCGCCTGCCTAGCAAGCGCAAAGTCTTGAGTTCAATCCCCGGAAACCATATACAATGCTGGGCGTGGAGACTCACGCCCACCAACCATCAATACCACATACCACAGTGCCGGGCGTGGTGGCACACACCTGTAATCCCAGCACTATGGAGGCAGAGACAGGAGGATTGCTGAGTTCAAGGCTTGCCTGGGCTACATAGTGAGCTCAGAGCCAGCCTGAACTACAAAGTGAGACCCTGTCACAAAAAAAAAGTAATATACTTTATAACAGACTCAAGGATAAAAACAATGTGATCAACTCAGTAGATGCAGAAAAAGCATTCACAAAATCCAACCAACATCCTTTCATGATTAAAACCCTACATAAAATTGGAATTAGAGCTATTTGTTTATTTATTTCTGTTTTGAGACAGGGTTTCTCTTTGTAGTTCAGGCTGGCCCTGGAACAAGGATATCCACTATCACCACTCCTGTTCAGTATAGTTCTGGAAACAATGACCACACAAATTAGATAAGAAAAAGAAGTAAAAGAAATAAGGATAGGAAAAGAAGAAGTTAAGCTGTCACTATTTACTAATGACCTGATACTTTATGTAGAAGATCCCAAAAACTCAGCCAGAAGACTCTTAGACTTCATCTCCATGTTTTCTTTATTACGATTATGTTTTTTTATTACCCTTCTCCACTTAGATCCCTTAGATAACTTGTAATTGAGTGGCTAAGTGGGACTGAATTTACTTAATGTTTATTTTTGTTTTGTTTTAAAATACCTAAGGAATTTATAAAGTAATACCCATTAACCAAATAAGCATCTAGACAATAGATTTTATCTATTCTATTTCTATCCTTCTTGTATGTGTAGAAAACCGGCAAAAAGTATATTCCATGAACTGTGTTATTCCTGTAGCAAAATGAAAGAATGTTTTCCAGTTTTTGCCACTAGATGCCCTGTTGACCTGCCTCTGACTCTTGGCAGTGGCTCCAAATTCTGGCTAGAAAATGGATAGTGAAGAAATACAAATTTACAGTTGAAGAAAGAGCATTCTACAATTTGTATTACTGAGTCTTGCAACAACATATTTTCTTAAAAGATATTCATTTCCTTCCTTTCTCTAAGAACCTGAACATTTTGTAAATGGTACCATCTTGAGTCAATAAATACTTTATAGAGTAGCAAAGGACCACAGGGTACAGAAGTCACAATGAGAACTCATTTCTGCCAATGACTTTTAAGAAGTTCCATTAGTTTTAGGGTCAGAATCCTCACTTACAATATACGAGGGAGATGCTAATCAGTTCTGAACCTCTTTTCCACTATGATGCACATAAGGGATGATCCCCTTGTAAATAAAAAGCACCTTCCAAGTAAACAAACATTTTTGGACACACGAAGAACAAGTGCACTTATTTTTTAGCTGTTTGTGACAGTTCTATTTTGCATAATGTAAAGGGTTATCAGATAGTCCACTGTGAGTCAAACAGAAAGTCAGTGGATGAATTTTTCTTTAGTAGAGTAACTGCTTGTAAGAGTTTGTACTGTTGGTATTTTGATTGTTTTTTTTTTTCTTTTCCCATGAGATCCTTAAAAGTGTTTAAGAAAATTCCCATTTACTTCACAGGGAAAATGAGATTAAACTAAATTGTTACACTTTTAAAAATGAAGGCCTCTAAAGGCAAACTATAAATTATGAAATTTATATCTTGGAAAATTTAATATTAGTTCTAATGTGACTGTAAAAGGGTAATACAGCAGGCAGCATGTACTGCCTGGAGCAATGCCCAGAGCAAGGATTTTAAAAAAGTTGTATGATGGGGCTAGAAACATAAAGCTAGATCTTAATTCACTGTATAATTTTAGGTGAATCATCTGCTTTAGAAGTTTCAGCCTCACCTGGAATCACACTGTATCAGTGTGATCTACAGACTATAGTGAATACAAAGGAATATAGTAATTTTTTACCAACTGATACGGTGTTGTGGGGAAATAAAATGCCACTATTAATTCACCCCTAAAGGCAGATGCTTATTACTACTACAGGGAATAGCATTCTCATCTCACAGTTAACCTTTCTCTCTCCTGCTCCAGAATCATGAGAATTCTCCCAGAATTGAATATTTAAATTAATTTAATCAATTCTTATTATCTACTGTGCATTATCATTTTGGCTTTGAATTCCTTATAATCTGATTGTCTTAATTTATACAGGAATCTTAACTTCTTAGTGTCTAATACAAATATTAAAGTTCTCTTCTATTTTCTATTAGTTGTCTTAAAAAATATATAGAATGAAGTTATAAGCTAAATAACAAACACAAATTGACATTTGCTCCAACATTCTATACAATTTTTAAACTCATTTTAAGAAATTGGATCAGCATAATTTGGCTATCAACTGATAATGGGTAAAGAAAATGTAATATTTACACACAATGGGTACCATTCTGTCATAAAAGAGACTAAATTTGAGTCTCTAAATAGGTAAATAGACCTATAGATGAGAGCAGATTATTAAGTCAAATATAGACCTATAGACTTGAGAGCAGATTAAGTCAAATAAATCAGACACAAGCTTAACCATCTCATGATTTCTCTTATATAAGAGATGCAAAATACAAAGAACAGGATAAAAGATATAAAATAGGAGATCTTTTTCAATTGAGAAGGGGAACAAGGGATGGAAGGAGGAAATAGAGATTAAATAAATAATTTATTAAAGTGGAGATATAGCTTTTGCAAAAGGAAGGAGGACCAACAGGTAGAAAGAACAAGGAGGGAGGGAAAAGCTGGGGGGAAAATTGAGATGTGCTATGTTCACATACCAATTCCCTAAAATAAATTTAATAATTATCTACTGCTAACATGTACTGATAAAAATAAAAACTAAAAATGAGAAAATCTTCAGTATTGGTTTACTTGCTTGAAGAAGCTATAAACAGCTTTAACACAGGGAATAGATAACTACACATAGGACAAAAAAGCAGGAAAATTAGTTAATTATTTTTAATATACTGGAAAATTTGTATATATTTTGAGAGTTAACAATACTTAATCATTTTTATTTAACAAATAAAAGTTACATATGTTTATTATGGATTTTCATACAATATGCACTATGAAAAATTAGATAAGCTAATTAAAATATATTAATTCACACTGATCTTTGTTTTTTGATAGTGGAAATATTTAATTGTCTTGGCAATTTTTTTTTTTTTGAGACAGGGTCTCACTTTGTAGTTCAGGCTGGCCCTGAGCTCACTATGTATACAGCCCAGGCAAGCCTTGAACTCAGCAATCCTACTGTCTCTGCCTCCCAAGTGTTGGGATGACAGGCGTGAGCCACCACGCCTGGCTGTCCTGGCAATTTTAAAGTATATGATACATTGTCAACTGTAGTCACCCTGCCTTCTGAGATACCTCTTGAACCTTTTGACTTAGGCCTGATATTTTGTATTATTTGGCCAACTTCTCCCCAAAGTTTTCCTTTCCAGTCCCAGTCTCCTATTCTAGTCTCTGCTTCTATGTGTTTGACTTTTTTGGATCCTATATTGTGGGAACCAGGTGAAGGCAATGTAACTAGAACTTTTACATTAGATTCTAGCCTCCTGTGAGTCTATGGCACATGGTGAAATAATAATTAGTAAGTAGGCAGAAATGAGGTTCAGAGAGGCTAAATTTGGGGCTGATCCATGCAAAAGACCCCAGGCCCCAGCCCACCACACCTTTTATTCAGCACCTCTAGAGCAACAGAATGTAACAGCCCTGTGAGCAGGGCAGACACTTCCCATAGTCCTAGAAACATTATGCAGATGAAGATCCCCCTGGGCAGGGCAGACACTGGCAATGCAGTAGTTTTGTCTTGAAGCATCACAGCATGTGGGATGACCAGTCTTTGTTGTTAGCAGAGGTGAAGGCGAGTTGAGTCCAGAGTTGTCTGCACCAGGAAGGCCTGATCAATTTTGACCTTCCAATTATTTCTCCTAAAACCTGTTCCCAACACTATATCATACTAGAAGCTTCATATTACTATAACAAATTAAATTATAAAGGTAAGTTGTTGATTTAAGCTCATAGGTCCAGAGGATGCAATCTAGAATTGCTTTAGGCTTCCATTGAGGGTGCCCAATATTAGTAGTCAGAAAGACCTATTGGAACAAACTGTTCACATTATAATCCAGGAAATAAACTGAGGTCCCCACAGTTCACTTCAAGAGCACAGCCTTAATGATTATAGAACCTCAGTGTGTGCCTCACTTCTTAAAGGTCCCTAGTACATCCCAATTCTTCCATTCTGAGGACCAATCCTTTACCAAATAGACTTTTGGGGGACACTATCTGTGTTCAAACTATAGCACACACATAAGAACTACACAGTAGTTGTTATTCTATGCCTGACTCATTTCCATTAATACATTCCTTGCATCCAATTGTGTTGCTGCAACTGACAAGATTTTCTCCCTTTAAAAAACTAAATAACAATAAATAGGTGTAGAAATATAGATGTAGATACTAATATAGGGTGATTTCCATCTTGATACATGATTGATAATGAATTGATTCATATCATAGCTATTGTGAATTATACTGTAACAAACATTAAAATGCAGATATCTCCTTGATGGATATACTGATCGAGTATATGCTGATATCAGTGTATAAAATACAGATATCAGCAGATATCTACTGATCTTATTTCCTTTGGATGGATCCCTGATATTGGTATGACTGGATAATATAGTAGCCCTAGCTTTAATTCTTTTTTTTTTTTTTTTTTGAGACAGGGTCTCACTTTGTAGTTCAGGCTGGCCCTGAGCTCACTATGTAGCCCAGGCAAGCCTTGAACTCAGCAATCCTCCTGCCTCTGCCTCCCGAGTGCTGGGATGACAGGCATGAGCCACCACACCCGGCACTCCTAGTTTTAATTCTTTTGAGGATGCTCCACACTAGTTTCCATAATGGGTGTACTAATTCATATTCTTTGCAATAATATTTGTTATATTTTGTCCTTTCCATAACAACCATCCTAAGAAATATCATGAAATACTTCACTGTGGTTTTAATCTGTATTTTCTTGAATAGTAATGACATTTTTAAAACACATGGGGTTATCTTGTTAGTGAATTCATGCAGCATGTTGTTGCTTCACTATTGATTATTTCCTTTACTTTGAAGAAAGCTTTTTCATTTAATATGATATCACATGTTTATTTTTGCTTTTATCATCTGTGCTTTTTTTGTGTCACATCCAAAAGCCTCATTTGCCAGACCAGTATCATGGAATTGTCCCCTGTGGTTTCTTCTCATAGTTGTACAGATTAAAGTCTTACATTTAGGTCTTTGCTCCACTTCAGTTGACTTTTATAGATAAGCCAGAATTTATTGCATTATTTGCATTTTTCTGCAGTAATACCTGTTTTCTTAAGTAGCAATTGTTAAAGACACTGTCCTCTCATTGTGCATCTTTGGTATTCTTAGTGAATACAAACTGAACACAATTCATGGATTTATTTCTAAGTTTTCTATTCTGAAGAGACAAATAACAAGTAAGGAAAATGATTGAATAACAAAAATTCTCCTTACAAAGAAAAACCCAAAACGTGATAGATTCACTACTGTTTCCTATGAAGCATTCAAAGGAGAATGAATGCCAACATTTTTCAAACTCTTCTCAAAAATTTAATAGGATAAAATGCTTCCAAACATGTTTTAGAGATCCATAATTACAATGGTACTACAGCCAGACATTACAGACCAATATTCTTGATGAACATAGATATAAATATCCTCAAAAATTACTGGAAAACTGAATTCAACCACACATTGTGGTTTATCTCTCTGATGAAAGGGTGGACCAGTATATGCAAATCAATAAAGTGATGCCTTCTATCAACGGAATAAAGGAAAAATATGCTTAGCTCAATAGATGGAGGAAAAAAAAACATTTGATGAAATTCAACATTCATTTAAGATTTAAGAAATAAAGACCCTTTCAACAAAATAGGTACAGTAAGAATGTATCTCACCAAAATAAAAGGCTTATGTGATAAGCCCACAGTTATACAATGAGCCCTCACAATAAATGGAGTTCTTAGGTAAAAGATCCATAGTACCTGAAAGATTTTTCTCTACAATCAGGAACAAAACAAGCTGGCCCACTCTCATACTTGTATCTAACATGGTATGTACCAGAAATGCTAGCCAGAATAACTAAGAAGGGAAAGAAATAAAAAGCAGCATGCCTGTAATCCCAGCACTCGGGAGGCAGAGACAGGAGGATTGCCGAGTTCGAGGCTTGCCTGGGCTACATAGTGAGCTCAGGGTGAGCCTGAACTACAAAGCGAGACTCTGCCTCAAAATAAATAAATAAATAAATAAATAAATAAATAAATAAATAAATAAATGAATGAATGAATGAATGAATGAATGAATGAATAAATAAATATAAAAAGCAACCAACTTGAAAGGAAAAATTAATTTGTCTCTGTTTATAAATAACATGATCTTACACAAGGAAAAACCTTGAAGTTTCCAAGAAAAGCTGTTAGAATTAAAAAATTCAGTACAGTTTTAGAATACAAGATCAACCTACAAGAATACATAGCATTTCCATATACTAACAGTAGTTCTCTGGGAAAGATCAGAAAATAATCCTATTAATAATTATTTTAAAAAACTTTTAGGAATACATTTAACAGGGAGCTAAAACACCTATATATTGAAATTTTAAAATATTGATAAAAAAACAAAGAAGACAAATACAAATGGAAAGATACTATGCACACTGATGGGAAGAACCACAATTACTAAATTTTCATACAAAACAAAGTAATCTACAGATTCGATACAACCCTTTTGAAAGTTTCTGGGATGCTTTTCACCAAAACAGACAAAAACAGAATCCTAAAATTTGTATGGAACCATGAAAGCCCCTGAATAGTCAAAAGGATCTTGAGGAGAGGGAATCCCCAAAGCTAAAGCCATCATACTCTCTGATGTCAGAACCCTTTACAAAGTTGTGAGACTCAAGAACAGCACAGTAGTAGCATAAAAAAAAAAACTCAGGCATGCAACAGGACATAGAACACACAACTACTTCATCTTTAAAATATTTACTTCTAGAAATCTTCTCTTTAAGAATCTTTTTAATGTATAGGAGAGAAATGAGCAGTACTGATTGAGCTTCTCCAAAATTGCAGAATACCTTATGGATGTTACATTCAGATACTTACATCAGATGTCAAGAGGGAAGCTAGAATGATCAGACATTATTATTGTTGTTAAAATTGACACACAGTTTCTGCAAGGTACAACCAGAACTCTAAAAACTTTATTGCTGAGCATTTATCTTCAGGAATAAAGGCTTATGTACAACATATCTTTATGAAACAACATCATCTGTGACAGCAAAGGCCTGTAATCATGTTTGTATAGCAGCCTGACACAATGGTTGATTAACTGTGGCAGGTGATACAAGACAGTCTATGCAATGATGAACACCACAAATAGAAGAGTGTACAAAATGGAAAATGAGCTGAAGCCAAAACGCACGAAATGATTGTAACTCAGCAATGTCATTCTTCAATAGAAAAGGCATTTATTCTGAACAGGGTAGTGAGATAATATACAAATAAAGGTCATCTGTTTAAACTGCACTATTCAATAGTTTTATGTGTATTCATTAATACAGTGCTTACTTTTATAATTACTTAAACCTGTTTCTTTTCCCCCCTTTTAAAGATGAAGTTAAGGGGCCACGCATGGTGGCTCACACCTGTAATCCCAGCACTCAGGAGGCAGAGGCAGGAGGATTGCTGAGTTCGAGGTTTGCCTGGACTGCATAGTGAGTTCAGGGCCAGTCTGAACTACAAAGCAAGATCCTGTCTAAAAAAAAAAAAAGATGAAGCTAAAGATTTGTAGATCTAATTGCTTAGTAAGAGGCTGGAGATGTAGTTCAACAGCAACAGTTTTGCCTGTCATAGACAAATTTTAAAAAATTACTTTGTAGGAGTAAAAGAGGAACCACATATTAACTTGTTTAGGAACTCTTGCAAAAATGTTATTATTATGTTGGGGATTTAGCTCAGTGATTCTGGTAACTGCCTCACAAGCCCAAGGTCTGGAGTTCGATCCTGGGTACTATACACCACAGTTCTGGGCGTGGTGGCTCATACCTGTAATCCCAGCACTCAGGAGGCAGAGGTAGGAGGATTGCTGAGTTTGAGGCTTGCCTGGGCTACATAGTGAGCTTAGGGCCAGTCTGAATTATAAAGCAAGAACCTGTCTCAAAAAAAAAAAAAGTGTTACTACTGTCCTCATAGAAAGAACATAATTTCTTGTAATTTACTTGGGACCACATGATGTTTAGGGGGTCCAACAAGATTTTTTTAATTTAAATTCTTTACTGACAATAAATTACTTTTTTACTTCCCAGTACAGGTTTGTATGTTTTCGCTGTAGGTCTTAGCAAGTTTTACATGTACATTAGCTCACTAAACTGTTACAAATAATTCCCCTTATACTGAAGAATGCAATCTCTCAGGATCATGTACATGCATTTGGTCTTCGGCCTCATTTTCCTGTTTGTGGTGTTCATGGTTGCATAGGCTGTCTTGTATCAAACCAGTAATTGTTTAATCATCCATTGTGTCAGGCTAATGTAAAAGCATTGTTCGCATGTTAAGTGTCAGTTCCAGAGCCCATTGTCTGCAGTACTTCCTATTTGGATAGGAAAAAGGAAATGATGTGATATAAATTGTCATTATTCAAAGAAGTAAATATGGTGAATGATGGTGAACATGTAGCTTTGTATTTAGACCTGTATTTGAACCCTGGGTCTGCTATTTGTTAACTATTCTAAAGCTTATTGCCAAAGTTACATCATTTCATGTGTCCACTGAAAACAGTGTTGTGTACTTGCAGGGTGATAATTGATACAGGCTCAAACTCTGGAATTATCATAATTATTAATCCTGTATATTAGTATAGACACAAATACACACAAGGCCTATTTCTCAGACCACACCCACCTGAGGAAACCAGCTAAGGGCATGAGGGATAATTCAGGAATTATCTTAGCAGTCCCTCATTTTTCTAGCTCTTTCACTGACCCCACCACTCAGGCTGTGGAGCAGGGCTCCCCATCCTCCTCTGTGTATGTGCTCATGGCCAAGGCAGTGCACTACTTTTTGCTCAGCACCGAGGGCCTGCCTCACAGATTGCCATCTCCCTCACAAGCTCGTGGTTCTATTTTCTCCAACCATAGCTTTTGGAAAACTTTAAGTGGATGATCTTATTCCCTGAAGGTTATAATTTAGCCACACTGGCCTGTTATTGCAGAAGTTAAACTTCTATTATCCTAGCAGGAACCTAGAAATGTACATCCTTGCCTGCTTAAACTACAATTTTGTCTCAACATTACTAAGATTTCTCCAAAGTATTTTTGTTGTAAATATCTCCAGACTATTCTACATGACTGTGTGTGTGTGTGTGTGTGTGTGTGTGTGTACACCTGTATTCTTCTTAGATGTGGGCTCAGAAACATTTATGTTCTAGTGAAGGTTGGCAAAGATTTCAGGGAACCTGAACTTCACTTTTGCCAGGGAAGAAGTTAAAAGCTTTGCTTGTAAAAATTTAGACTGGAATCTATAAGCTGTATTATAAAAAAAAAAAAGGTAATTTCTAGGGGTTGAGAGAGAAGTGTCCTGGCCTTGAGAAAGGGTCAGGGTGGAAAAGGCAAATGGTGCCTTTAAAGGGCTATCTTATTCTTGCACAGGAGCTGCTTGAAGGTCTCTATGGTGAAGCCCCTGATTGTTAAGTTGGGGTGAAATTCACGGGTCAGCATGGGCAATGAACATGTTCACAGTGACAATAATATAGGCAAAACCAAAGATCCACTGTCAAGTTACCAATAAGTTTTGGGGTTTTTATAGACTCCTGAAATAAAATTAGATTTTCCACGAAGTAAAAATTGTATTTTCTTCCAACTCTGATAAGCCAACAGCTTTATAATGCTAAACATCTCTCACTTTGTGTGCACTGAGTAAGTCATCTTGACTAAGCCCCCCATTTCAGCTGCATTTGACTTACAGTTCGGAATCCCAGGCTCATAGTTGAGAACTGCTATGAGGTTTTATGTTGGTTTCAGAAGCTGCTTTCTCAAGGGATTATCTGGAATGCAAAGACAGTTTTATGCTAGGTGGATTGTATTTCATTCTTCTGAATTGGTGTGATTAGAGCAATGTCTAGGTTAGTTTAGACACTGTGTAAGAAGTAATTTGCAAATTCTGAACAAACAAAAACTTTGGAGTCAGAGACCAAGCTAACAAGTTTTAACACTTTAGAAAAGGTGTTTACTCTATCGTGGGCTTGGTATTTTTATATGGAAAATAAAGATATCAAATAGATTATATACTTATAAAGTATAAAGTATATACTTATTTTGTTCTTCCTCATCACCTGAGAAAAGTCTATTTGATGTCTTTATTTTCCATATAAAAATACCAAACCAGTTTTGCTGCCAAAGAGTCCTCCAATTTTCTCTCTCAAAACTGGAAATAAGAACTAAAACCTGTAATCGATATTGGGAAATGGGAAGAGAATTTTCAAATGAGAAGGGGAACAAGGGAGGGGGAAGAGAAAGGATAGAAGAGACAAAATAAGAAAATAGATGGAAAAACGTGTGAAGAACTGTATGAGAATTCTTGGTCATTTTCACACTTGGTGTTGACAGTATTCTTAAATTTTATCCTTTTGTTGGGAATAGATTTCTATCTAATTGTAGTTTGATTTACATTTTCCTGGTAATTTAGGAAGTCCAGCACCTTTTTACCATTTGTTGATCACTTGTTGTGCATGAGTGTGCATGCATCAAGTGCCTACTGGAGCATCTTTTCTTTGGTTAGATCTAAAACGTCCCTCAAATGTCTTACATGTTCAGATATGGGGCACTCAGAATGTGATTAGATTATGGGGCGACCACACTTATCACTGGGTTAACCCACTGATGAGCTCCTAGCTGAGTGTGCTGCTCAGAGGTGGGGCCTGGATGAAGGAAGTGATCTAACTCTCCAAAATATGCCTGTCTGACTCTTCTTCCTGTTTCCTGGACAGTGTGGGGTTAAACACTGCCCATCTGCCAGGGCTATCCAGTGGTGTTTCTACCTGAGAACCAGCCAACCATAACCTGAGCGTCTCCAACTATGAGCCAAAATAAACCTCCCCTGCTTGTGTTGGGTGTCAGGTGTTTTGTGCCAGCAGTGGGAAAGCCGACTAATACAATTGGGTTCTGTCATATGTGTATGTGGAAAGCTTTACATATAACCTTTGCAACTCTGTTCCTCACTTACTTATAATATCTCTTTATGTACTGGATCATACCCAGTAATCTTATAAACTACCCATTTATTAATTTTTGATAGTACACGTAATAGATTCTTTAGGGGTTTTGTACAAACAGCATTTACTTATTTCTTCTTTCCAACGGTCTCTTAATTTATCCTTTATTAATTTGTCTACTTTATCTTTGTAAATTTATCTAAATGTATCTTTCAGAATAATGTTTAACAGAAACAATAAGATCAGGCATTATTTTATTTCTGAAATTAGGAAAATACTTCAATTTTCTCCATTAAGAATTATGTTTGTGGTGGAATTTCTAAAGTTATCATTTTATTATATAAAATCCCTATTTCTAGTTTTCTAATAATTTTCATAATGGAAAAGCATTGGATTTTATCTCATGCTTTTTAGATTCTATTAAAATAATTATATGGGGCTGAAGATTTAGCTCAGTGGTTCTGGCACCTGCCTAGCAAGTTCAAAATCCCTAACTAGATTCCAGGTAACCACATACAGCAATACAGGTGTTGTGACTCACGCCCACCAGCAATCAGTACCACATACCACAGTGCCAGGCAAGATGGCTCAGGCCTTTAATCTCAGCTCTCGGGAGGCAGAGACAGGAATATTGCTGAGTTTGAGGCTTGCCTGGGCTACATAGTGAGCTCAGGGCCAGCTGAACCACAAAGTGAGACACTGTCTCAAAAAAAAAAAAGTTATATATGGTTTATTCTGTTAATGTAGTACAATACATTACAATACATTGCCAGCCCCTCCCCATGCCTGAGATCAAACTGTGGCTCTTAAGCTTATGTGGGAGACACACTGAGCTAAGTCCCAGCCCAGCAGCTTTTTCTTTTTTCTTTTTTTAATTGAATTTTTTATTGGTACAATTTATATGCATCTCACATTCACACATAATATTGGGGAATTTGTACCAATATATGACACAAATCAATTCTCATTTTTACCCATATCCCCACCCATCCACACCTCCCCACCCCCTATATACATGCTCTTTTATTTTCTTTCAGAATCCTATTTATTCCTTTCCCTCATTACATCCCCACACCAAATTTCCAAATTTCCAGTATTTGCCTATCTGTGATCTATTGACTTCACTCATTAGCGTGTCCTCCAGGTGTATCCATTTGCACCTAAATGAATCAATCTTGTCATTCTTTATGGCAGAATAATACTCCATTTTATTAAAAAACCACATCTTTATCCACTCTCCAGTTGATGGGCATTTGGGTTGTTTCCACGATTGAGCTATCATGAACTGAGCTGCTATGAACAAGGGTGTACATCTGTCTTTCTGATGTGATTTTTAAAATTCTTTTGGGTATATTCCTAGCAGGAGGGATAGCAAGGTCAAATGGGAACCCTAGTCCTAGTTTTCTGAGGAATCTCCACCCTAATCTTCACAATGGTTGTACAAGTCTACAATCCCACCAGCAGTGGAGAAGGGTTTTCTCCCCACAGCCTCACCAGCATTTATTGTTGATTGATTTTGTAATAGTGGCCATTCTTTGCGGAGTGAGATGAAATCTCAGTGTTTTCATTTGCATCTCTCGAATGACCAGTGACGTTGAACATTTCTTCATATGTTTCTTAGCTGCTTTGACTTCTGCCTCTGAGAAGTGTCTTCATTTCAGATGCCCATTTTTGAACTGGGTCTTTAAATTTGGGGAGGCTGATCTGTTTAAGTTCTTTATATACTGTAGATAATACCCCTTGGTCTGATAAACAGCTAGTAAAGATGTTTTCCCATGTTGTTGGTTATCTTTTAGCAGTGCCAGTGACTTCTTTTGCTGTGCAGAAGCTTTTCAGTAGGATGAGATATCATTTGTTAATTCTTTCTGTAGTTCCTGTGCTATAGAGGTTTTATTCATAGTCTCTGCCTAAGCCAATGTCTCCAATGTTCCACTTTGTATATATAATATGTTCATGATCCATTCATCTCTTGATGAACACTTGGGCTACCTTAGTTATTGTGAATAGTACTCTAATAAATGCACATGTGAGGATAGCTCTTGAGACTATTGGCCTCATTTTTTTTGGGTCGATGCCCAAGTAGTAGGAGTGTGAAGTAATAATGGTAGCTTTGATTTTCTGAGGAAATTCTATGTATTTTCCATAAGGGCCATAATAATTTAAATTCCTATCAATTGTGCACAAGAGCTCCCCTTCCTCCAAATCTTCATTAGAAGTTATTTTTTTGGGGGGGGGTACCAAGAATAGAACTCGGGCCCTTGTGCTTCCAAGGTAGGTGGTGGTATCACTTGAGCTAAATCCTCAGCCCAACTGTTACTATTTTTTTTAAACAAAATCTATTCTAACAAGGGTAAGATATTTCAGGTGATTTTGATTTAACATTGCTCTGGTGATTAGACAGCAGCGCTAGGTAAAAGTAATGTTATATTGCCATTTAGTGGACTTTAGTGGTAACTTAATGTAAATTTAGAAAATGCTGTACAATGGGTCTTTTTATGAAGTCTCCTCTACACTGAAGAATTATATGTGCTTATTAATAAATCACAGGAGGGCCCAGAGATTTAGCTCAGTGGTTCTGGCGCCTGCCTAGCAAGCAGGGTCCCTAGTTTGATCCCTGGAAACCTCATACAACAATACCAGGCATGATGACTCATACCCACCAGCAATCAGTAGCACATACCACAGTGCTGGGTGTGGTGGCTCACACCTGTAATCCCAGCACTGGGGAGGGAGAGGCAGGAGGATTGCTGAGTTCAAGGTTTGCCTGGGCCACATAGTGAGCTCAGGGTCAGCCTGAACTACAAAGTGAGACCCTGTCTCCAAAAAAATAAATAAATAAATAAAATAATCAATCAATCACATGACCTGATCCACCAGTTGTAAGATGATAGTCTGGTGGCCATTGTTACAACTTGAGGGAAAGGTTTTTCTGAGACGCTCCAGTTTAATTCTTCTTTATACTCTAGAGAAAATGTTGGGCTTGTTTTGCCTTAGTTTCCTTTCTGGTATGATCGTCTGCTGGTAAAGATACAATCTTGGGTCTTGAGATTCCCCACTCTCACCTTTCCAGGTCAAGACTGTCGACTCAGGAGGAGGTTGTCTTCAATCAGTAACTGTGAGCATGAGAAGAAAATACCTGCTTTCCTGATCTTGTTTCTAATCTCTCCCTGGCACTTCAGTTTCCTTATAGAAGAATGTAAAAAAAAGAAAGAAAAAGAGAGAGAGAGAGAGATCTCTAACATTGCCCCAGCCTTTCCAGCTAATGACCTTTAAGTTGAGCCCATAGAAAATGAGTGTTTTGTTAACATCAAAGGCAGGCTCTTGGATGAACAACACATTTAGTTTAAGAGAGAGCTCCAACCTTCTCTCTTCCCTTCTAGGTCTGGTTTTCATCATTTATGTGTGGAGGGGAAGAAAATAACTTTACTAAAAATTGTGGATTTTAAAACCTTTACTGTAAACTTGCAAAATGCTAAGCAATGATGGGGGGCAGATTAGGCTTTTATTTGGAATTTCTCTCTACTATTAAATTAGAAATGTCCCCTAAGCTTTTCCCCAACTCACTGGGAGTCACCTTTAGGAATGCGTTGTAGTCAGACCATCCCTGCTTCCAGGAAGGCAAACCAAGGCAATTTACAATAACTGTTTTGTCTTACATGGCACAAAATAGCAGTCAGCTAGCGACTTGTACTACTTGTTTTTATGTGCTGGCTACAATAAAAAGTGACTCCAGTATGCCTCTCTCTCCTCCTTCCTGTGTACAGTGATAATTGTACTTTTACTAACATGTGAATTGTGGTTGCTAGGCAGTGAGCATAAATTTAACCTGTGAGTTTCAGTTACTTTGTGCTTTTAAAATACATCTTGAATGATATGTAGTCTGTTTTGCCTCTAAGGAAGGTTGCATAAGTGAATTAGGTAGGTAACAGGAATGTTTTAGAGGCTTCTCCACTCTAGGGCCCAGGGAAGAATCCCTTTGAGGCATTACATTTAATTACGCCTGTCTTTAGAGGTGATTTCTTTTGCAGGTGAAAAGTGCTATAATTTGTCTGTAGATCTATTTACCTCACTCTTTTTCAAAGAACTAGAAAGCAGTTGCTCATATCTCTTGATTACTGGCTTTGCCATCTATGGTCCCTTTCTTTAATCACGGTTGGTACAGTTGAAATTAACTGTAGCTTGTGTTTCTTAAAACCTGGAGAAGAGCCGAATGCTGGTAAAAGGTCACTAGGCAAGGATGGCCTCTCTATCTTCCAGTTTCTTCCAGCTGACAGCCACCTGCTCTGGAGTGAGGCAGCTCAGGGATACCTTGAGGACATAAGACTCAAGCAGAAACTAAGAGGGACACCAATTTCTTTGTCTTGTTCAGATAGAAGACTCAATATCAGAACCTCTTGCTCCTTTGGAATGTATTTTTTTTAGACAGTCTCGCTTTGTAGTTCAGGCTGGCTCTGAGCTCACTATGTAGCCCAGGCAAGCCTCGAACTCAGCAATCCTCCTGTCTCTGCCTCCCGAATGCTGTGATTACAGGTGTGAGCCACCACGCCCGGCATTGTGGTATGCGGTGTTGATTGTTGGTGGGTGTGAATCTCCACACCCAGCATTGTATGTGGTTACCAGGGATCAAACTCAGGGCTTTATGCTTGCGAGGCAGGTGCTGGAACCACTGAGCTAACCCTCCAGCCTTGGAATGTATTTTTTAAACACTGGAGAATGTTTGACTCTCATAAACTGAGAAAGAGTGGTTAGCATTTTTCTGCACCCATAGTGGCCTGCTTACCCCCAGAGCCAAAAGGGAAGTACAGGGTATGATACCATTTCACAACATACTGTCAGAAAGAGGGAAATGGTCAGAATTGCCTTATGTTCAGACTTCCTTTGCATTAAGAAATAATCCTTACCTATCTTCAAACTGTAAATGTAAGCCACAGGAAAGCCAGACATGTCTGGCCTCTATCAGTGAAGTTTCCAATCATTGGCTTTTGTAACTTGAGGGTGTTTTTCATGTGCTGGTTACAATAAAAAGTCATTCCAGTATGCCTCTCTCCTCCTTCCCATGTACAGGATATTGTGCCTTTACCAGCATGTGAATTGTGGTGGCTAGGTGGTGAGCATAAACTTTCCAAGAAAACCTTCATCAAAGCCTCACCCATTATTACTGAGTCTGGGGCTTCCCTGACTCACCATTCAGATTCTGAATGCAGGGGTTTTAGCAAAGACAGCCATAGTTGAAACCTGTATGGGGCCATGACCATCCACAGTCAAGCCCCTCAAGGACGATATCCCTTACAAGAAGTAAATAATGAATTTGGACATCCTCATGTGCACACGTCCTCTTCTCTCAATCACCTCTGACAGATCAAATGAGACCTAGAAAAGTTTTCAGATGACATTGATAAGTACAATGATGTCTTTAGAAGACGTACTTAAGCCTACAAAGTGGAAAGATGTAATGTTACTTTTAAATTGAACACTAACTCCTCACGAGGTACAAGCAGCATTATGAGCTGCCCCTACATATGGAGATGAATACCATCTTGTTAATTTTAGATGGTCAGAAGAGAAATAGGTGAACTGCTGGTTTCTACTAGAACCCAAGCAGTCCCTACACAAGATCCCTACTGGCCTACCAATCATAGAGAAGATTAGAGTAGGAGGCATCTTCAGTTGTGTATTCTTGAGTATCTAAGAAGGATAAGAATTAAGCCTTCAAGTTATCTTGGATTATCAACTATTCAACAGGAGGAAAAAGAAAACCTCTCTGCATTTTTAGGTCATTTACAAGAGGCCTAAGTAAGACATATTCCTAGCTTCTGATCTGATAGACAGATTTTTCTTAAAGACAAATTTATTACACAATCAGCCCCAGATATTAAGAAAAAGTTATGAAGATGGCTTTTGCCCCAGATAGCGCATTTGATACTTTAATGAAAGTTACACCCTGAGTATTTTTTAATCGTGTGCAGGAAAATGGTAAAGGAAGAAAAACAGGGATCAAGAGAAGGTGACAGCCTCATTAGCAGCCCTTAAAAATCTAGACCTTAAGTCTGATTCTCAAGGCTCCAGAAAAAGATCAACAACTATTAACCTCACCTGTTACCACCAAGGAAATCATGGCCACCTTGTAAGAAACCACTGTAAGAGCATCTCTGAGCCACGTCCTGACTGCAAAGGTCAGACTGCCCTCTGGGACAGAATCTCCAGAGTTCAAAAACATCTTACCAGGTGGTCCTGCAAGACTGGAGGACTCTGGGGAACTCTGTTTTCTCCCTCTGGTCAAACTGTGAGGGTGTCATACACCAAGGAAAGGAGTCACTGGATAGGAGTTAACTTGCTATTTCTCAGAAACCCTTAGGCTGTAACTGAGACAGCTTTCTCTTCACCCATTCCTCTTTAATTACACCTGAAAATCCAGTTTGCCACCTCAGGAGAGATAACTTATCTTGTTTAAATATTGTAATATATATGCAGCAAAGTCAGGTATGCTGCCTTCCCCTTGTAGAGACAGAAATAAATTCTGAAGTATGGGCAGCTAAACATAGGATAAGTGGAGTAACAAAAGCTACTCTGGTACTAATACATCTCAAAGATACTAGTATTTGGGGCTGGAGATTTAGTTCAGTGGTTGCAGTGCTTACCTAGCAAGTGCAGTGTCTGAGTTCAAGCCCCAGTAACCAGATACAACAATACCAGGCATAGTGACTCATGCCTGTAATCTCAGCTCTTGGGAGGCAGAGGCAGGATGATTGCTGCGAGTTTGAGGCTAGCTTGGGCTACATAGTGAGTTCAGAGCCAGCTGGTACTACAAAGCAAGACCCTGTCTCAAAAAAATAAATAAAAAGATCTTACTATATTTCCTCACCAGAGATATCTCATGCAACACTCCAATCTCTGCAGTTCAAAAACCCAGTGGAGAATAGAAGTTAGTACAGGATCTTGATTAATAAGTAAAGTACTAGTGCTCATCCACCTGATGATACCTAACCCATGCACTCTTTTCTCTCAGCTACAGAATATGCCAGTTGGTTCTCAGTGTTGGAGTTAAAAGATTCCTTCTTTTGCATTTCTTTACCTACAGATTCCCAGTTTCTCTTAGGCTTTGAAGATCCTCATGACCAGGCCTCCAATTCACATGGACTATGCTCCCTCAAGGATTCAGACAGCCCTCGTCTTTTTGGACAAGTTCTTTCCCATGATTTGTATATTATACTGGATATACTTTCATGTGTCCCCTAAGAAAAACTTTCTAGGCATCCATGCTCTACTAAATTTTTGTAGCAGATGAGAGTTATAAGGATTCTAGATACATCTAAGGCACAACTTTACAGGCTTCAGGTCATGCATCTGAATCTTATATTTAAGGAAATCCAAAGGCTGGGGAAGGAAAACAATTAAGCCAATTATTTTCCTTCTATAACCCAAGATTCTGAAACAGCTAAGGCGATTCCCAGGAGTTACAGGCTTTTGTCACCTTTGGATAGCAGGATATAGTGAAATTGTGTGACCCCTCTAATAGCTTATCTTAAAAACCCAAAAGACAAATATCCATATTTTAACCTAGGAACCTGATTCCCATAATACATTGCAGAAGCTCATGAGGGGTTTCTAGGTGTCCTGGCACTGAGCTTGCCAATAGGACACCGTTTCAGTTTATATGTCAATGAAAGGCAAAGCATGAGTTTGGGGGTGTTTGGGGGGTCAGAGACCTGCTCAACAGCCTGTAGAGTATTTGATGCATAAATCAGACATTATAGGAAAAGGATGGCCTGCATGCCTTAGAGCTGTGGCTGCAACAGCTTTCTTAGTGTTGGAGGCATCCAAGATGACTTTAGGCAAAAATCTCATTATACATACACCTCACAATGTGACAGGGAAACAAGGAAAGGGAATGTGACTAGAATCTTTGCAGGTTCTAGTCTCCTATGAGTCAAGACACACAGCGAAAAAATAATTAATAATTAGGCAGAAGCGAGACTTAACAGAAGCTGATCTTGAGCCTGATCCATGCTACTCTGGGTAGCAAAGACCCCAAACCTGAGTTTACCACACCTTTTGCTCCACACATTCCAAAAGACCTGCAGCGAAGTGCATACAGAGGGCAGTAGTCCTTGAGAAGTTATGCAGATGAAGATCCCACAGGGCAAGGCAGACACCAGCAATGAGGAAGTTATGTGGATTCTGTTGGAGTTCTGCCCTGAAGCATCACAGCATGTGGGACCACCAGAGTCCTTGTGACTAGCAGAGGTGAAGGTGAGTTAAGTCCAAAGTCCATCTGCAGGCAAGAAGTCTTGCTCACAGTTTCAAATGTGCAATTATTTCTTCCAAGCAGGATTGTTTCTGGCATAAGCCCCCCACCTCTTTTTTTTTTTAATGTATGTTTTTAGGGAAAAGCAAGCATACCCAATAATGGCTTGTCCTGACATAATGTGAGAATCCATAATATGCTGCCTATAAAGTTCTTATATGCAGGGCTATCCCTAGTTAGTTTCGGGGGCAAAGGGCACAGGTATCATTCAACTTCTTTGAGCTGATGTAGAGAAGACCACAGACATGGACCCCTTCTAGGGAGCTGATTTAATGGGCTTTAACTAAAGAACTATACATAGTTTTGTAGTATGACAGTTGTGACATTATCCTTGTGGTATACTCTCAAATGCTCTCAGTCCTCTCCCTCCAGTTGTCCTTCTGGCCATATTTCCCCATGTTCAGCTTCTTCACCTATTTGCTTTCATCTCACTGCTGCTTCAACCCCATCTGAGGAGAACCCTAACGCCATAGCCCTGGGGTGCCACACAAAGGTCTTGTTCCTCCCCTCCTAAAGCCCGCTCCTAGGGCTGCTCTCTACCAGTGTACCCTACAAAACGCTGTTACTATTATAGGTAGAAGAGCCAGCTAGACATATGTAGGCAGATAGAGAGGGCCAGCCCTTGAAAGACTTGCAAAAAGAGGATCCTTCTGAAGGTCAACACCATCAATGAGAAACTACAGGCCTCATTCTCCTCCCTGGGCGGAAGGTCAAAGTCCAGATCCAGCCCCTCCCTGGAAGACAGTAATTACAAAATTCCCAAATAATGGGCAGGACCTTGAACCACCTGGAGGAGTCTCCTGACAAGCAAGACCTCTAGGGCTTGATTTCTTATTAGACCTATTCAATCAAAGAGTTGCTGAAGTAACTATGCTTGTCATTTACCCATTGGTTAGCCACAGTTTGCCCATTTCTTTCAAATCTTATTGGTAGCCCCCTATTTCAGACCCGCCTCACCTCGTGGCTTTGCTCCATAAAAGCCCTCTAAAAAGTGAGGTAGGGGGGTTACCCACTTTCCGGGCCCCCCTTCTGTCTCTCTTAAGGCAGAAGCTTTCTCTCCCAATAAAATTTTCCTACTCAAACCTCCATCGTTCCTAAAATTCATTCTTCGATTTTTAGAGAACACGAACTCGCGTTTCAGGTGGGGAGTTAGGCCTTAACTCTCCTGCATCATTATAGGGGGCAGGGTGGTTGAAGAAACTTTGCTTTCCTATCTCACTTTTACCTGACCCCAACAATCCATAGGTGGACATGTGCATTCACAGTTCATTTGATTTTAACATCCTAACAGAGCGCAGGTAAAGTGTGCTAGCCATGTCTAAAGTCCCTCTACCAGGGGGTTGTTAAACACTGTACTTCAGACTTATTCTCTGGTTCAGCATGTTTTTCATCTTGCAAAAATGTCCCTGTCCCCTGCCCAGTATCTCCATTTTGAGGTGGAACTGCATTTTTTAATTAGGGAACAGGCTCACAAGAATGCCCATGGAGATACTCAGTTTTTTGTATGTTTGTTGCTTTTGTTTTGTTTTGAAACAGGGTCTCGGTGTGTAGTTCAGGCGGGCCTTGAACTCACTACATAGACCAGGCTAGCCTCAAACTCACAGCAATCCTCCTTCCTCTGCCTCCCAAAGTGCTGGGTTTATAGGCCTGAGCCATCATGCTGGGATTGTGATATGTGGTACTGATTGCTGGTAGGCATGAGTCACCATGCCCAGCATTGTGCTATGTGGTGTGGTGGGGATCAACTCAGGACCTGCTTGCAAGGCAGATGCAGAATCATGGAGCTAAGTCCCCAGCCTCCTAGAGAGGTTAGTTTTGATATTCTATCTGG
The DNA here is from genome assembly GCA_004025085.1 of Thryonomys swinderianus. Classification (NCBI taxonomy): domain Eukaryota; kingdom Metazoa; phylum Chordata; class Mammalia; order Rodentia; family Thryonomyidae; genus Thryonomys; species Thryonomys swinderianus. The sequence goes on along the minus strand of PVIC010026186.1, from coordinate 788 downwards.
TACTATTATACCAGAAAAGCTAGTCAGACATGTGGTAGACAGATAGTTTAGGGCTGACCTTCAAAAAACCCACATGGAGGACAATCAAGAACTTCACGGAAAGTCAATATTATCAAAGGAGAAAATGGCCCCACCCATGTAAAATGAATAGCAAGGATTGATATCTCTGGGGTGGAGGCTCAAGACCTTGACCCACTTAGAAGAGTCTCTTGACTAAAGACCCTATACACTTTCTACATGACTTGATTTCTCATGGGATCTTCATCTAGTCAGTATTGCCTAAGCAACTAAACTTGTTGTAATCTTATTGGTTGATCATGGTTTTGTCCCTTTTGTGATTTCTCACTGTGCCAAGATTACTTAAGTGACTGTTTGCAATGTTACTGGTTGACTGTAATTCTGTTCCATCTTAAACCCACCTCACCTTGTGGCTTTGCTCCATAAAAGCTCTCTGAAAAGTGAAGTGGTTAGGTTATCCACCTTTCTGGGTTCCCCCATGTCTCTCTTAGGCAGAAGCTTTTCTCTCAATAAAAATTTCCTACTCTAACCTCCTCCATTCATTCCTAAAATTCATTCTTGGATTTTAGAGAACACAAACTAGCATGTTAGGTTGGAAGCTAGACCTTGCTCTCCTGTATCACTACCGGTGAATTTTCAGATTTACACAAACTAATTTCCCAGCACTACTCTTTTGCCAGTTAGAAAAGCTCATCCAGAAGGGCTGGGCCTGATCCATGCTACTCTGGATAGCCAAAACCCCAGACATGGATGAGCTCAACACACCTTTT
>PVIC010026185.1:0-24725 GCA_004025085.1 Thryonomys swinderianus | reverse complement strand
GTTTCACTGTGTGGGTATATTTTAACAAAAATTGCTTAAATTAACTTCAAGTACAATGACATGCATAATGTTTTGATTATACATATGAAATTCATTTAGTCAAAAGAGACTTTTGAGTGGGAAAAAATGCAACTTTGTAAGAAAAAAAATCCCCATTACTATAATGATAGAGCAGTTCCCCAAGATCTAATCACATGCATATTTAGAAGAAAGCATTTTATGCTCTCTATAACAGGAACATCTGGCCACTTCCTGACTATTCCAACACAGCCTCACTCTGCTTTCAGAATTCCATTTTGTGTTATACAAGTCTGTAAAGTTGCCTTTGGAGACTTAGGGAACCTGGAAAGACTTCAGCTTAATGTGAAAAATGTGCTACTATTACTCAATTTCTGTAGCTTAAGTAGAAGGCTGAGAGAGCCCTTCATGTATTGTTATGTTGAGGTGAACATCTCAGAAAAGTTCTTTAAGGAGCTACAACTCTTTAAGGAGACTGGCCAACAGAACTTACTGGAAGAGAGAGACCCTAACTAACCTGAGGAACAGATTTAACAAAAGGATTGCTCCACATGGTAAAGCAATCTAGCTAGAATCCATCCCAGAATAAATAAATATTTTCTATTGAGAATTTATCATCATGTTATGCTTATATATAGATTTTGTCATTTTTATCTTTGAATTTAAGTATAACAGTATAGTTCAATACACTTCCTCAGACAATATTAAAGTAACTCCTCATCTGGGGATCAATTTTTTTTTTATTTTGATTTCATTCAGTGTGATAGCGATAGTCCCTGGCTACCTTTAGCATGGCCTGGAAGATAAATTTTCCCAGTTAAGTGCTGTAGTTACACTAGTGGATGCCAAGACTGTTTGTAAGTGTTCGGTAAGACACATAGAGGATCTATGGACCATGGTTAAACAATTCCTTAGGTGTTGCTGAAAGAAATAACCCATTGATACTATTACCTAAATTGTACTCACAACAAAGTGGACAGCAAGAATAATCTTCCTAGGCTTTCTTCTCCTTTATCCTGTCTTATTTTATTTGCCTCTCAGATTTTCTGTTCTTTCCTTCTGTTTTCCTCCTTTTTTTCTACCCTTTTACACTTTTGAATTTTTCTTCCTTTCTTCATCCTTTCTCCTCCCTCCTCCCCTTCTTCCTTTCTTTCTCTCTTTCCCCTTTATCTCTTCTCTCTCTCTCTCTCTCTCTCTCTCTCTCTCTCTCTCTCTCTCTCTCTCTCTCTCCTCTTTTTCTCTGTTACTTACATTTTTGTCACTGGCACAAAGTATCTAATATACACAACTCAGAAGAAGAGGTCAGCTGGCTTCAAGGCAGAAATGCTTGGCAGAAGGGTGTGGGTGGGGCAAACAACTCAACTCACAGCAGCCAGGAAGCGGGGGAGTCACCAGAGTGAGATGTGTGCTCCCCAAAGCACTCCCTTGGTGATGCTTCTCCTAACTGCACATTTAGCTGTGAGCTCATCGGTGGACTTGATATAGAAAACATTGTATTTTCCAACCTGCTAGCTGATATGCTGAGCTCATGTTCTTTCAAAATAGAAAAATGAATTCTAGGAACAGTAGAGGTTAAGACCAGGAAGATATTTTTTGGCAGGAGGGGACCCAAGTGGGTAACTGGGGTCCCCACTTTACAGAGGAGTTTTATAGAGTGAAATCCACATACGTACAACATGGGCCACAGCCAGGAACATCCAATAAGGTCACAAGTACAGTCATGTAGGTAGTAGTGGTCCAATTGGGAAACAAATCATGTAACAAGCATGGATGGAAAGAACAAGGATTTTCTTAGGCAGTGGTGGGTCTGATCACTCACCAGGGTGACTGATGTCCAGCTAGACTTCATTAGGCCCAGTGTTTGTCCTGTGAGGAAGTGTGCAGATCTGGTCATCTTGTCTCTGTCTTGAAGACCTGTCACCAACAGATATGTCTCCAGCCACAGACATTTAACATTGCCAAAATGGTGTGTATCACCTTTGTCCTGACTCTGGACCTGTCTTTGAGGACCTGTCTGCCTGTAGTATTTCTACCTAACTCTGTCTGCAATAGACTGATTCATTGATGACTGTTGTGTCCCCAGACCCAGGCACCTTGCGAAAGTCCCACCCTGAATATGGGAGTCTTTAAGGGGACAATTTGCATCTAACTAAGGCCACACTAACATTCTCTTTGCTCCTCCTTCCCCGCCACTACCTGCTCTCTTACAATTCCCCTTTCTTCTCCCCTTTCCCAACCACACAATTTTTTACTGCCCATAGGTGAAAACGCTATTCTGACAGTAGTTGTGATTTTGAGTTTTACTTTTTGGAATTTTTTTTTCAGTTCTTGATTTTTTTAAAAAAATTGAATTCTTTATTGGTACATTTTATATATAGCTCACAATCACACTTAACACTGGGGAATTTGTACCAATATATGACGTGAGTTAATTCTCATTTTTACCCATACCCTACTCACCCCACAACCCCCTACCCCTTATATACATATACTTTCTTTTTCTTTTCATACCATATTTATTCTTTCCCCTGATTACTTTCCCCTACCACATTCCCTTTGAATATTTCCCATTTCACAAAATCTATCATACATTCTGGAGCTCATTTATATCTATAGGTTCTCATACCAGAGAAAGATACAGTATTTACATATCTGTGACCTATTTATTTCACTTATTAGTGTGTCCTCAAGATGTGTCCATTTGCACATAAATGAATGAAACTTGTTCTTTATGGCAGAGTAGTATTCCATTTTATAAAACAACCCACATTTTCTTTAACCAGTCTGCAGTTGGTGGACATGTAGGTTGTTTTCAAGATTTAGCTACCACAAACTGAGAGGCTGTGAACATGGGTGCACATTTGTCTTTACAATATGATTCTTTTAATTCTTTCAGGTATAGTCCTAGCAGGGGAGTAGCAGGGTCAAATGGGAGCACTAATCCTAGTGTTCTGAGGAATCTCCACACTGGTCTCCACAATGGGTGCACAAGCCCACCATCCCACCCACAGTGGAGAAGGGTTCCTTTCTCCCCACAGCCTCAGCAGTATTTACTGCTGGTTAATTTTGCAATAGCAGCCATTCTTTGTGGAGTGAGATGAAATCTCAGTGTTGTTTTCATCTGCATCTCTCGAATGATCAGTGATGTTGAACATTTCTTCATATGCTTCTTGGCTGCTTTTACTTCTTCCTCGAGAAGTGTCTGTTCATTTCTGTTTGGAACTTTTAAAGCAGTTTCCTTTTCTGTTAGGAAACACTCAGAGGACCACAGAGATAATTAAGGGAGATTAAGCAGACAGCTCTTGGCACCTACTGACACAGGGCAAGATCTGCTAAGCAACAGTACAAGCCTCTGGAGCGCCTGATTTCCACAGCATAGGGGGTTTCTGTCCTGGGAGTGCTACTGATTGCATAAGAAAGGAGAAGATTCATTTTCCTCTCACCTCCATGGGGTCCATAAACGATGAGTGAAGCCAGGGAATATTAAAATTGGAGAGATCAAAAGAGCACTGCTACTGGCGGGGGGTGGGGAAAGGGAAAGGCAGACATGTCACACTTTGGTAGTTGGTGACTCAAATTTAGGAGCTTCTGAGTGTGGACTTACGAGAAATAGTGAGTCTATAATCTGGTGAGAATCTTTCTTTGAAACACTGTGCAAGAGGCCCTTCCCCTGGCCTTGCTCCTCCCTGCAGGCATTGTGTAAGCTGGCTGGCAGTGAAGGGAAGCAGATGTGATAAATTATCTCTTTCAAATGTGTTACACAAGACAGAGTTGGGCGTGCACAGGTGTGTTCTTGTAATAAGCCTGTAGAGTGAAACCCTTCTCTTAGCAAAAGTTTGTAACTTACAAAAAAGCTGTTGTACTTTCTTAGTACTTTATCTAGGTCAACCTAAAGCTGCTGAAGCCAAAAGTGATGCAGGGTGGAATTTTTATTGGTTAACTCTGAAGATTTCGGTAGTTTTAATGGCATGTCAGTGTTCCTGCTGTGCTATATGAGCTGAGTTGTCAACTGTAGCTGGGTTGTCAACAGTTTCAGAGTAACACCAGTAGCAGTTAAAGTAGTCCAGCTTGCAAATGATTCACTGTCTAATCAAAAGAGGATGAATTCAAAAATATTCCCTATAATGACATCCCTTTCGTTTACTGTTGTTATGGTTTCCTGGGTGAACAAAAAGAGGGTGGCATTATAGTTGGCATGTGGGAATTCTACCTGACCCAAGATGTGAACATCATTGATTATGGCTTCTAGGAACTACTCATATAAAGTCAAACCTAGAATAAAATGGGATGTGTCAGGCCAGTGTTGACTCTAGAGAAAGACCAGAACTATGACCTGAGTCAGGGGGAAATTGATAAAATTTAGAGACCCTTAACTTCCCATATCTTCTGTTGCTAAAAGATGAACATGATTTTGGTCCCTAATTTGAATTTGAACAAGAAAGCCCTTGTCTCATTTCTTGTAGTTTAATAAGTGATTTCTGCCACCTTGTCTGATTTAGGAGTAAGGTTGGAAAGAGCAGAGAGGATTCTGTGGGTATTTGTACCCCTCAGTACCCTGCCTCAGTCTATAGAGGAATGAAGTGGAGTCTAGCAGCTATGAGATATCTCTGATAAGTTGAACCCTCTGCCAGGAGATTTTGGGGTGGTATGTTGTTACATTTTTTTTTTTTTGAGACAGGGTCTCGCTTTGTAGGTTGGGCTGGCTCTGAGCTCACTATGTAGCCTAGGCAAGCCTCGAACTCAGCAATCCTCCTGCCTCTGCCTCCTGAGTGCTGGGATGACAGGCGTGAGCCACCACGCCCAGCTATGTCATTACATTTTTACAGTACTCTCTGAGGCAGGTATCCTTTAAGAAACAGGAGTAGAAAAAATTACTATTCAGTAAATGTTGGTTACATCCTTAACATACGCTTATTGTGTTAGTGGTAGGGATGGGGAGTCTGTGTGATTCTACCAGGGCAATGATATGATCTGTTCAAAAGTGTAGGCCAGGCCCAAGTTTTGCAATCCAAGACTATTGTGTACTTGCTTATTCCCATAAGATACTAACAATGATGGAGCTACACAGAAGCTAGGTCAGCAAGCTTCACTGTCTGAGCTTAGTTCAGCAGAAACTCCCAGAAGACCCTCAGGCTGCTTTTTTGTGGATTATTCCTGGCCCTGAAACTTCTGTAAGCTCCAGAGAAACTTGGCTCTGTTTCTGTCTAAATGTTGAGTGTAACTTCATGAAGATAAACCCAGTTGCCTGATTTCATCCTTATGTAGGTTTTAATTGTATGTGCGTCAGACCAGAAGCCTTGGAAATAATTTATTTCCTTCTTAGCTGACACCTCTAGTTGATTTTTTTCAGCCTCTCATTGTCACATAGTAAAGAACACATAATATTGTCCAGAAAAAAAAAAAGAACAAATACTTAACAAAGAGTGTGATTAGATAATTAGATTTGGATGGAAAACTCTTATTCAAAAGGATGTGTGTGTGTGTGTGTGTGTGTGTGTGTGTGTGTAGAGTAACAATGCAAAAATACCTTCCTTTGGGCAAGTGGTCAGTTTGAACTGGTCTTGGCATTCATATTTGCATGACCTTCAGGATGCAATAAGATAGCTCAGAACAAGTCTGAGCATTTGTAAGTCGCTTCAACTTGTGGAATCCACACAATATGTTTGAACAAAGATGGTGAAGTACAGTAGGTCATATGGATCTGTGTTTTTATCTTGTTGATTTTTTCCAATGACTGAGATCTTGATTGAACCCTTAACTTCACTGAATCCATTTTCCTACTTGAAATAAATGGAACTAACTCCTACCATATAGGTTGTAAATAGAGTAGATTAGTCAGTGTTTATTAGAGAAGCAGATATAATACAGATATACAAATGTAAGAATTTACAAGATTGTCCTCCAGTGGTCACCCACAGTCAGATGGGAAGAGTGCAGAGGCTCTGTGTGCACGCTGGAGACTGACGGGTACCCTCGGAGGTCCAGAGTCTCTGCAGTGTCCCGTGAGAGTCCAGATCAGGAGGGTGAAGAGTCTGTGCCAGTGGCAGAAGTGTCTGCACTGGAACCCAGGAGGTGACGTCCAGGGTGACAGTGAAGATTGGGGCTCCTCCAAAGGAACAGCAGCAGACCTGTCCTTTTTCAATTCCCTTTATACCATGAAGTTGATGAGCAGCCCAGGGGTGGGCCTTTTACACCTTATGGTGTGGATTTGCCGAGGCAGTTTAGTTGAGCTTCTCTTACTCAAGTTAACACAATCAAAGAAGACACTGTAGAAAAAATTACTTGGTACAGTATCTATGTATCTCTTAGGCTCCCAGGAAATACTAGTTCTGTTACTTCTGTGAGATAGTTTTTCCAAGTTTCTATATGTTTAAATTTATCTTCTTCAGAAATACCCATGGATTAAGGGTCTGAATGAATGATAGAGCTAGGAAAATGAATCTTTTCAGGGATCTGTGTAAGGGGTATTGTAAAATATTTCCAGTGTTTTTTACACAACAGGCAGAGATGCAAGTTAGCTACTAAGTGAGTCGATTAAAAGTGTGGCCTGTCAGTCTACAAGAAAGCCAAGAGAAGGAAAGGCAGGCAACTTTCCTTCTGGATTCTCTTCATAGAAGCAGGTACAGTGCAAGAACTTCTGAGTTTGGATAATTTTTTTCAAGCCACAGAGCTTGAAGGTGTGAGAAGGGTCTGAGCTGATTCACTGGAATTTCCTTTTCTCTAATTTCAGGAAAGGAAGAAGAATGAGGTAAGAAAATGGGACAGTGAGAGGTAGTCATGGTCAGCACAGTCTCGCACAGGTGTCTTGCACCCCTACATTTTTTGCTGCATATGCCAAGAATGCAAGGCCGCTGTTACTTTATACCCAGGCCATTTCTCAGAGCTGCATTTGCACAACAACCCTGAGGTGAAGTGATGCCTCCATGTGAAGGTAAGAGCCAGCTTGCTTATTGCTTAATGTAAGATGAGTCCCCCAAGCTCAGTGTTCTCTCCTACAGTGCGAGGCAGTTTGGGCTGCTTGTTGTTTCATGAGAAATAAAGTCCTATGCCTCTAAACCAGAAGTCCTGTGCCCTCTGCCAGCATGCATGCAGCAGTACCAGTCTTACTTAGTGAACTGTGGGTAGGTTGGAATCAAATCCTAAACTTAAAACCTAAAGAAAAAGAATACACAAGTTTGCAGACATGTGATAGAAAAGCTTGAGGTTTTACTGAAGCACATTCTTTATCCTTTATTAAGTTGCTCACCCATCCTTAAAATTCATTAATGAACTCGGATTCTTGGCAATGCTATAGAATTCTTGACTCCTTAGCTTTGACCTCTAAAGGCCCTGAACTTCCTGAATTCTTTCTAGGCCTGTGAAAGTCATTGAGAGGCTGAAGGAGATTTGGGTGTCTTGGAGAGGTCATCCAGCCATTCTTTCCTTTAGACTATACTTAATTCTGTTTTCAAACAACTCCAAGTGTGAGTTTAACCATATTCCCTCAGGAGCCCAGTGTGATATTTTCCTTTCCCTTTTAGGACATTTATCTTTCTAATTTAAATATAATTAAAAAGGGGATAACATGCCTCACCATTTATACTTTTCCCTTTTGTGGCATTTGTGGATATTCAGAAAACTGGCTGAATCCTGAGAGGAAAAATATTCATCTTGAAGATTAGTATCATTATCTTTTCTCAATGTTAGATACTCTCCTAATTGTCTTAAAAACCTTTCTTATAAACTGTTGATATAAGAAATGATATAGGACCTCCAAATGATATAGGGGAGATATAACTCCCAGCCTACTAGATGTCTGACATGTAGAGTTCATATTTCTCAGAATTCAACAGTGAATTCTAAAGAGCAATGGAAGTTAAGAGTAGGATATGTTTATTGAGGGGGAAAGATACAGGTTATGAGAGGCAGGAGTTGCTGAGGACCACACTTCTCAGGGGAAGTTTTATAGAGCACAACCACGTGGGTACAGTGTGGGTTATAGCTACAATCAACCAATAAGATTGTAAGAATAGTCACAGTGTTAGTTACTTTTCTCTTATTGCTGAGACAAAATACCTGACTTCCAAAAATGAAGGGGAAAGGTTTATTAGGTTTACAGTTTGTAGAGGGTTCAGTTCATAATTGGCTGGCTCCAAGGCAGAGTGGCAGAAGAGCACAAGTTCATGGCAGTGGAAGCAGCAAAGGCAATAGGAGAGACAGGAGGGGCTTCAAAGAGGGAAAACAATTTATGGCTCCCACAAGGTAGCAAAAGCAACAAGGGAATTTAACAGCGTCTTTCTGCTCTTATCATTTTATTCAGACTATTGAGATTAGGGCCGTGCCAAACCAGTCATTCATCTGTAGTGATTTAGTAATCACACACCCTTAATCTCAGTATAGTACATTCTAGATTCAGCCACCTAGAAAAATTGTGAGGCTTTGGGAGGGATATCTAAGCACAAGCCATAACAGTGGCTTAGGTAACACTGATGCAGTGAGGAAGTAAGTCATGTAGCAAGTGTACATGAAACTAAGAAAGAACTTTTCAGGAAGGGATGAGTCTGAAAGTGTTAGTGATTCATTAAAGAAGGTGACGTATGTCTATCTAGACATCATTAGATTAGGTATTACCACTTATCTTAGGGTTGGTTGTTTTGAGACCTGGCCCCAGTTATACTGTGTTTTTATCTTGTCCTGACTCTCTTGAGGCCCTACACCTACCTGCTATGAAATATTTTCTACCTAGTTTAGCTATCTGTAATACTGTTCTCTGTTGGTTTTCACAGGGAAAACAAGAACAAGTTCTCTTATCATGGACTCAAGATTTTCTTTCACTTTGCTAACCTTCACACATTTTTCTCTGCCAGAGACTTCCATGAATACCAACCAACATGTTGCCACTGTACTAAGTAGATTTTTCATTTGGGTAGATTGGAATGATTAAAAAAATATATATATATATATATATTTTTTTTTTTTTGAGACAGGGGCTCGCTTTGTAGTTCAGGCTGGCTCTGAGCTCACTATGTAGTCCAGGCAATCCTGGAACTCAGCAATCCTTCTGTCTCTGCCTCCCGAGTGCTGGAATGACAGGTGTGAGCCACCCCACCCGGCACTGTGGTGTGTGGTATTGATTGCTGGTGGGCGTGAGTCACCACGCCCAGCATTCTATGTGGTTACTGGGATCGAACTCAGGACCTTGCGCTTGCGAGGCAGGCGCCGGAACCACTGAGCTAAATCTCTACCCCCCTCCATATTTTTACCATAAAATGCTCTATTCAAGAAATGGAACTGTGCGGCAAGAAGTTCCTGCCCATTGTATCAAAGTATTCTGCTCAAAGAGCGTGACGGCACCATACCACAGGACGTTTCTACCTAAGGTTTCAAGAACGTTCTGTTAACTCCCCCGTCCACTTCAGTGAGCATGCTGGCCTGACAAGTGAGCTCTTCCTTCCACCCACAGATCTTTTTCTAAGTTGCTCCCGTTCTCTGGGCCAGCTGGCTGACTAAAGTTTAGCTTTGCTCCACCTTTTTGAGTGACTTTCAGATTCTCATATCCTTAAATCTCTATAGCTGTAACACAGAGTTGTAACACTTGGCTGTAATGAACGCTGAGCTGTTTCACTTTTGTGCAAAACTGCTTCCCAACATGGAGTTTGTTAGTTTGTGTTACCTGAGACTCATACAGCCCCAGCTGTGTACCCTGCATATAGTATCAAGACCCTCTGTCCACTTACCTGAAGCTACTCTAAACAGCTTGCATAGTTGGTCAACATTGGTCCAGTGGAGACCAAATCCCAAAGATGCTCTTCCACAAGAGACACCATTTCCATAAACTTCCCTGATGTAGATTCCTTGTCATGCTTTTCAACTCTTAGTGTTCTCATTCAGTTGATATGATTATCCTGCATTAAAAAATATTTTAAAATATTCCAAGTACTATTTTAAGATACAGTAGAGGGCTGTCTTTATATCTACCTGTTTGTCTGTCTCTGTCTATCTGCACTGTCTATAGACAGTTTCCCTTACATTGACTTTGCACAAGGTTTGATAGAGAAATACTGCAAAATACTTCTTTTTCCTTTCCCTTGAATTTTTCAAGCTGTGCAGCCAAAAACAGGTCATAGTTTTCCTTCTCGGTGTCATTAGCCATTCATGTCTTAGCCGGTAGGTATTTATTTGGGACTTAGTGTAGAAGCAGTTGATACTTAATTATCTGCTTGATTATGGAGGCAGAGCATGCAGCTTTTGCCACACACTTAAAAATTTTCCCTATAATATCTTTGTGACATTTCTCTAAAATAGAGTTTCCTGTGTTTGGAGTAGGAAGTTAGTGTGAGTTAGATAAATTGTGTGAGGGTTGGCCTTTAAATAAAGTCACTGAGAGATCATTAAACTCTGCTTAATTAGGTACTGAGCAGTAAAGATGCTTTTTCCCTATGAATTTTATTTCTGCTCTTAAAGGTATATACTTTGGCACTTATTAAAAGCTACATTTTTAAGCTTTGTAGCTGTCCATCCATGGACAATTAAAACATTATATTCTGCCTTTGAATCATATTTAGGCAAATTTTAACAGCTTAAGTGGAGTCAATAAAATAATGTAGAATAATGTATTGATATGAAAAGATTTGTTGATGGTAATTTTTGTGTTTTCCTTATGTTTATATGCATTTTCTAAATTTTTTACTGTTGATTTCTATAAAATGGGTACATGAACTATTGATTACAGTGATGGGTTTTGCCAAATGGTCCAGCAAACCCAAATCGAGCCTACTGTAGTTATGCCATATTTTTTTTTTTTTTTGAGACAGGGTCTCACTTTGTAGTTCAGGCTGGCCCTCAGCTCACTATGTAGCCCAGGCAAACCTTGAACTCAGCAATCCTCCTGTCTCTGCCTCCCGAGTGCTGGGATTACAGGTGTGAGCCACCACGCCCGGCAGTCATGCCATATTTTAAAAAGAGTGTTTTGAGATTAATATATAAACATTTACCATTTAGTAATTAGCTTTATTGCCTAGACATATTTGTGTTTTGAAAACCTATCTTTAATATTTGTACATGGCTTCTGGAATAGCTCTCAGAACTGGTGTTCATTGGTGTAGCTCTTTTGGAGTGCTGGAGCCACTTTGGGGTCTGTGGGGTCTGTTTTGCTGCCCTAATTTTAGAATGTTCCATAGTACCCTATAAGCCATGGAAATAGAAATATATTTTGGTCCATGTCTGTATCAGAAAGGAAAGCTTTCACCAGTTCTGCAAAGTTATATACACCTTTGAATTTTTAAAGAATTCTTCATAATTACTGTTATAACTAAGCAATACCCTTTTTTCAAGTTTGTTTTGCTAGGAAGGAGAACTGGAGGTTGAATCTCTAGTCTTTATACTGAGCTACATTCCTAGCTCTTTTTTTTCTGACTTATTTTATTTATTGGTACATTTTATATATATATATATGCACATATATACATGTATACACATATCACAATTATGCTCAACATTGAGAACTTGTACTAGTATATGACATAACTTAAGTCTTATTTTTCCCCTACCCCCACCCACCCTTCAACCCCCACCCCGCCCCTATATGGACAACCTTTGTTTCCTTTTTTTTTTACTATCACTTTTTTTCTTCCCCTCATTACTTATCCCTAAACCCCATTTCCCTTTGAATATTTACTATTTCACAATATCTATCATGCATTCTAGAAACATAGCTCCTTTTTATTTTATGTTCTGAGACAGGGTCTTGCTAAACCCTAAATTGTCAAGCTGAACTTTGTTTCTTTCTGTCAAAGCCTCCCAGAGTGCTGAGATTATAGCTACAGACTAGTTCTTAAGGTTTTAAGTTTGAATTCACATTGTTTGAGAAAATGTGGGTTATAATAACAAGCTGCTAAAGATATTTAACAGCCTTTTAAATATCCTCACATCTGTTTCCTTAGTCTCTCATTAGTATAATTTAACTACTTTACCATTGCTGGCCAAGTGGGTCATGCCTTGATTTACTCACTATTAATGTGTGGAGCTTGTCCTGCCTCTGACGATAATGACTCATCCCAGGGATTTCTTTCCATTATAAACAACCATAAGAGTGGATGGATATACGAACATCTCTGGTAGGCTTGGTCTAAGAGGCAGTGGAGGACTGTGCTTCTTGAGAAGGAAAGGAAGGAGTGACAGTCCTGTCCACCCAGGTTTCTGCCTGGGGCCACTGTGCTTTCCAGCTCCAGTAGCGGCTGATTGGTTCCAAGCTCAGTAAGGAGATTGCACTGAGTAATTCTCCTACCTTTGATGCATTCCAGTGTGTCTGTCTTCTCAATTTTCTTTTCCTGGCTATTTAGCTATAGAAGAAGACACCTTATAAATTGGTATGAAACTTACTTTAAACAGACTCTCCATCTGGCAGAGTGGACACACAAAACTCCTCTGAGTGTTATCCTTTTGAAGGAGGCCCCTGTCTCCTGTCTTTCTGGGCCACCTAGGATGCAGTGAACTCTGAGTTGGTGTCAGATCTTCCACAGAACCACCTGTAAACCAGGATAGATCTTTTTCTCTTCCCTTTTCACTTTCTGCTAATGAACAAGAACCTGGTCACAAACACATAAACACTCGATGGGAAGGCAAACAAGAAAATCACCTTTGATTTCTAATTTAACCCTGCTGTAGTCAGAGGATGTGCACTTGAACATTTCATTCTTTTGAAATTTACTGACGTGTCATTACATTGGTGGTGAGGTTTCTTTCCTCAGGTACTTGTGAAGAAACAGTGGTGATGTTAGAAGGTGGAGTGTTCTACCGATGGCCGTGGTGTTGGAGAAAATGATAGTTCATTCAGATCAGTTAAGACTTGGTTTTTTGTTTTATGAATTTGCCATGAGAGGGGTGTTAAATTTTTAAGATAATTGAAAATTTACCTATTTCTTCTCCTAATGCTTTAATTTTCTACTTCATGCATTTTATCTCTGTTATCAGGTGCACACACACTTTTGATTTTTTGGTCTTTGTGATACATTGAACACTTTTATTAAATGTTATAAAAGGTCTCTGATCTATGATGACATCTGGTGTATAGCATTACTATGATATTAATGTACTCACACTAATGTTCTTATGCTTAGTATTTACATTATATATTTTCTCTGTCAGTAGCAACATACTTATCATTATACCTAAAATACATCTATTCAGAGAACATATGGTTGGTCTTTGCTTTTTATATAATCTTACTGTCACTGCCTTGGCAGTGGAGTCTTTCAGTTGTGCAAAGCCCATAGATATGATAGAGATTCAGTCTATGATCTGAAACTTGCCTCTTTAATCAGTTTTGTTGATATATTCCTTCTTTTCTAAAAACTTTGTAAATATTCCTTTTTAATACTTCTGTGGTCTTTTAAACTATATTTCCTTGTAGATTTTTATACTAGTAATTCTATAGATTATAGGATGCATCTAATGTATATTTAAGATTAATATCATGCCACTTTCTGTAAATTTAAGAAATGTTTAACATGTGCGCCCTTGATCCTTTGGCTATTGTCACTTATGCTTATGTTATAATCCACATTGTGGAATACATTTTGTTTTAGGCAATCAGTTGTACTTTCATTATGATTAAGAAAAATAAATTCTGATCTTTTATGATTATCCACATACAGTATTTATCATTGAAGTACTCTTTATTCCTTCTTATCTTTGGTTTTCAGCAGTTTGTTACCAATATGTCAAGGTAATGTTTTCTTTGTATTTATCTTTCTGGATGCTGCTAAATTTCTTGGACACGGGGTTGTCACCACGCTGAGAAATTATTAGCCATTATTTCATCCAGTGTGTGTCTACTGCAGTGCACCTCTCCTCCCTCTTTTCCTTTGCCTTTCTCTCTCCCTCCAGTGAAGGAATCCACAAACAGACAGACTTCTGGGCATAACCAAACATTCAGGACACTACAGCTGTCCCACTGCTCTAATGCATTTGGCCCATTCTCAAGAAGTAAACATAAAAACATTGTAATTTGGAAGTTATTAAAAGCTAGTCCTTTGCATGAAAAAAAAAGAAAAAAGTTTATTTTAAAACATTGCTTAAAGTAACCACCAGTCATGATGAGGTATCAAAAGTAACTTGCTCTTGGTGGTACTGTGCCCTTTCATGTGCCTCCAAAGGATGGTCACATGAGAGCAGTAAATTAAGATCAAAGCACTCAAGAACGTTCAGTTTGAACAGAGGCAGACATTAAGCATCACTAGAAAAATCTTCCTCCTCCCATTGCCTTTCATTTCCTCCTGCTTCTTTCAGCTGTAGGCGGACTGAGCCTAGGGCCTAATGCTGAGCTACATTTCCAGTCCCTTTCTATTCTTGCTTTGAGATGGGATCGTGTTAAAATGCTCAAGTTAGCGTCCTGCCTCAGCTGTCCACGCAGCTGGGTTCCAGGTGTGCACCACTGCACACAGCTGGAAAGATCCTTCCTTCTCAGTCACTTCTCAATTACTACTTCCTTTTTCCCACTTTCCCCTGTTTTAAAACTATATTCTTCAATTGTGCATGTTTGTTTAAATAGACTTACAGAGGCAGAAATTCCTCTTGCTGTCTTCATGGTAAAAGTTTTCTCTTGCTTATAATCTAACAAGAAAAAACATTTCTGACTCAAGTCTAAGGAAGACAAACACATGGTTTAGATTAAGTTTTGAAATAAACATTGCTCTGTGGCGGTGGTGGCGGGGGTGGGGACAAACACATTCAGGCTCTTTTAACATCAAAACAATTAGAAACACTTTTAAGCCACTCAGAGCCCCACAGCACAGATGGCCTTATCTTTGAGCAATCCCCACATGGCATCAGATCCGAAAAATGGCCATTTGTGGGATTCCTGAACACTTTCTTACTTCCTTCCCATCTATTCTCTACCTCTGGCTCTCCATATTTTAAGATGTAAGTTTCCTATGGAGCTATTGATCTCATAATCTTCAATTTTTCCTGATCAAAGTTTGCAGCTGCATTTGGTTTCCTATTTGCCTGAGTGTAGGCCTTAGATTATGTGCGTCAAGCTGGCCTGAAAGGCTTGCTAGAAATGCAGAGTCCCAGGTACACGGCAGTGTCACACAGTCCCTGTGTCCCCTGCCAGAGCTCGGAAAACTGACCTGATTCCTAGTAAAACCCTCTCAGTTTATGACCCATAGTTCCTATCACCCAGCATTCACTGAAGTCTGACCTTGTCAGATTACCACAATATGATACCCTTCGGCTACACTTAGGCAGTGATAATTTTAGCACTGTTCAAGATTTAGACTCAGGTAGTAGTTATTGATTCTGTCCCTTAATACCAGGCCTTTTCAAGTAAATTCTTTCACATACTGATAATTTATCCAGTGAAGTGTTTTATAAATAAAGAAGAGGAAATTAAGCCTCCTAGATATTAAGTGATGTGTTCATTCAAATTTACACAGTGAATTCATGGTTTTAGATGGATTCATGGATTTAGATCAGGTTTCTGATTCCATAGCCTTATTTCTTGTATGTCTGCCACTGCTGGTCATTTGCTGAGTGGTAGGTATTTATTGAGCTTTTACTATGGGGTCATGCCCTAACCTAAGTGCTCAAGGTACAGAGTGAGTGGACCTAAGACCGGCTCCCTGAGACCTCTAAGAAGGGAGGCAGACAAGGGAGGCAGAACAGCTCCAGTGACATAATTACCTGCATAAAGAAGAATACCGTAATGACACTTCTCCTTCAGGAAAAAGACATAATCTTATTATCCTGTAAACTAAGATTATTAGTCCTAGAGGTTAATAATGTTTTTAGCTATTATATCCAGGAGATGACGTGAGAATTATTTGTAATCATTAGTTAATGAGGAATGTAACCAAGGAACTGTGTAATCTAGAAATTCACCTATACCTCATAAATAATTTTAGCTATGATAAACTGGTCAGTTTAGTAGGTAGGGCCAGTCTGTTGCTCTTTCGTGGATAGGAAAGTTTTTTAAAGTGGCTTAAGCATGTAACCATGTGCCATATTAAACATTCTTCATCTTTGCCTCCACATAAATGGAATTTTTTTTTTTAAAGAACATAAATAAGTATCTCTGCCCTTGGCTCAGGTTTTGAGCCACGTGGGCCTAATGAGTGTTCTATTTTAAACTAAGTTTGAGCACATTCCTTTCTGGCCCTCTCTAGTGTATTTACTTGGACTTGATTATGGTTCTGGTCCTTCTCAAGCAAAACCAGCTGACGAGTTAAGGCGAGAGCACCTGAGGGCTCTTCTAGATTCTTCCCATCCTTACTGAAAACAAAGTGCTACAGTTTCATCCATAGTTTCGCACTGAAACATCTCTGACTGATTTCTCCCTGCTGTGGGCAGGGCCGCGCGGAGACCACCCTGTGTCCTCTCCAGGAGCCCGTGGGGCCTCGCTCCCTCCCCCCACAGCCGTGCTGCGGGTCCTCGTTGACACTCGTTTCTCTCCCGGCCGCCTGCACCTGGAGAGCCTCCCTCCCTGTGAATGCCTGGCAGCCTCTGTGTGCCCCGCCTTCGGACAGTCCCTCTCCCCGTGGCGTCCTGCTGAGGTGTGAATCCTTCTGCTTCATTCCGGAGCTGAGCATCTGGGGCGCCGCTGCTGCGGAAGCTCCTGCCACTCCTGGCTCCCACTCCTCAGCGTCGCCTCGATGATCACGCTGCCGCAGGACTTTGCCACCTCTGAACCTGCAGCGATCGGCACAGGGAAGGATGCGTGTGAAGGATTTTTTCATTCAGTACAAAATGGTACGAATTTGAGATGAAAACCTCAAGGTGAACAGGGTCAAGTCTTAAATATTGAAGAGCTCTAATAACAGAGAGTGACAGGGAAGAGTGTATCATCTGTCCAAGAGGTCACTAAACCGAAGGGAGGGACCCCCACAACCAGGGCCATTACTAACATAAATGACTTACTTACTTTACTTATTTACTTTATTTACTAAAACGAGTGACTTGCTTATTTGTTGTAAGTTACAAGTAACTTGTTACTACTGCTGGGGAACCAATCTCCCCAAGAGAGTGCAACTTGGTGTGAGCCTGCCAGGCTTCCTTCCCCTTCCTTCCGGTAGCAGGTCCTCCGGGGTTTGCTCTTTCACCTCTCGGGTGGCAGCCGCTCTCCGCTAGCACAAGTGGAGGCGTGTAATTCACGCAGGGCTGATCTTCTGCGGCCTCCTGGGAGCTGGAGTGGCTGTGGCACCAGGGAGCTTGGGAGCGTGAGTTTCTGTGCTGGTGAACATGGAGGTGCTGGGAGAGGAGCTGCACAGAGAGCTGTGGAGTTCTGTGTTGTGTCATCCCATGCCTTGAGCTACTACCTCTTTCATCTGGCTGTTCCTGAGTTGTACTCTGTAGAATAAACTGGAAAGTGTAAGTAAAGCATAAGTTCTGTGAGACATTCGAGCCAGCTGTGGAAGAAGAGGAGAGAAGCGTGGGGACCCTGGTGGCCCAGCTGAACAGAGGTGCCATTGGTGTTACCAGATAATCTGCATCTGAAAGTGGCCCACCGACTGAATGTTAGCAGGTTCTGGGTTGCTTGCCTCTTTCTCTGGGGTTAGATTCCAGCTTCTTGTCTTGATTAAAGAATTGAACACAACCAGCAAACAAGCAGTGGCAAAGGTGGAGAAAGTAATATTGAAGAGTGGGAAAGAAACTAGCTCTGCAGAGCGAGCTTGAGTCTAGTAAAGAGAAAAAGAGGCTAAAAGCGATAAATAAAAGTACATGCTGCTTCTGGCGAACACAGAACGAGCTCTCATGGGAAGTTACTGCAGCAAGCTCTTCATGGGATGGCGTGTTCTTTATGCAGTCCAAATCTTGAGGCAGCCCAGGAGGGTGTCTACCTTGGGTCCTCAGGGAGGATGCTGGGATCCCATGCCCCAGGCTGACATCAGGTCTGGGTATCCTACTGAAACCCTGCTTGGGTACTCAGGTAAAGTCTATGTGCAGAGCTTTGGGAATTGTTCTTCAAGCGATGTCTGGTATCCTGTAATTAACAGGTCATGCCTGCTGCCTCAGCCAACTTTTCCATGTCTTCACTAAAAAGAGTAGTGTGTCCTGTGGTGGATGTACAAGGGTTCATTGAGAAGTATGGGGGATGTTTACAAATTTAAAAATTCACACTAAAAGTTACATTGCTCTTAATTCCCTCAAAATATTCCCCCTAGGTTTGAATACATTTGTCCTATCATTGTTGCCACTTTGAAAAGTTCTTGAAGTCCTCTTTTGTGAACACCTTATTGAGATGTGCTAAAAAAAAAATCTAAGGAATGCTGCTGCCAAGTGCTGTTCAAGGGAAAGGAAAAACAGTATGGTCTGTCCTCATCTGCTTCATTAGCCAGACTTGGTACCTAGCACTTCTGGGTCTTCCTCGAAGTCACGACCATGAATGGTGGACATTTGGAATCAATTCAAGACATCAAGGCAGCCACATCTACTCAACTAAGGACACTCACAAACCTAAAGACACTCACAAAAGGACATTCACACAAAAGAACTTCTAGAACTGCTTCAAACAGAGGCAAGAATGATGTGTGTTTGAAGCTGGGGGGAGTATTTTAAGGGAGATTAATGCCAATATGTCTTTTAGTGCAATATATGTAAAAAATTTGACTACATATATTTTTTGATAACATATATACCTAGCTAAGCCATCTTAAAGTATTAACACCACAACCTCATTTTGCTTGCTTCTGTTATCAGGGTTCACAGCATGAAGCTAGAAGGTCACATCCTTGCTGCCATAACCCATCCAGGTCAGCTCTCCAGGCTACAGAGCAAGGACAGAAGAAAAGGAAATGGATGGGTGTGATGGACAAAAGGTAATTGTCTCTGTGTCTTTTTCTTTATTTGGCATTCATCACCGAATGTCGCTGTATTCATACAAGAAATGAAATACGGCTCACTAAGCTCCTCTTCCTAACTAACCCTGATAATAGTTGGGATTCTGAATGTCTCTCAATATCTATGTGTTAAAAGCTTGGTCCCTGGCATGGCACGGTGGGTAGTGGTCAGTGGGCTCTTCAGTGGGAGGTCTTCAAGTCATGAGGGTATGCACTCGATGGGCATTGTGGGACCTTGGCCTGTCTTCTTTTTTTCTTTGCTGCCTACTTGATTTGCTGCCTTGCCAGAAGTCCAGTCCATCATGGATTGGAACCTCTCAAATGGAGTCAAAATAACCTTTTTCTCTTTGTAAGTTGATTGTCTCAGGTATGTTTTAGTGATGTAAAGATGTGACACAAATTCCCTTCCATTCTTTTAGGACGGACCATATAAAGTTGCTCTTTTGTAGGTCCAAAAGTAATTGAATGCTAATATTTTTATGATCAATCTAATAGAAAATTCAAGCTGTTAGAATAAGTATTTTTTAATGCCTGAGTCTCTTAGCTTCTGCTTACACCCAGCCCCACCCTGCCCCCTTCTTTATAATCTGTATTGAATAACTCAAAGCTCATATCTCCTTAATATTCTGCTGAGTGAGGTGGGCCACTGGCCTTGATGCTATATATCTTTCTGAAGTTACTTTATTTATTCAGTAGCCAGAAGGAAAGAAAAGGATGCCTAGAACCTAATCTTGTTTTATCTCAGTTTTCTTCACTATTCCTCACTATTCACTAGCCTTTGATCAAGAAAGGGCAGGTTATTTTGTGTCTTTTCTCCCTATGTGGTTGAGACATTCCCTTTGTTATTTCTTCACCCTTTCTAGCCTCAGTTAGTCTTCATGGCAGAAGGGGGATCAAGAAAAAAGTAGCTTCTCCATAAAGGGACAGAAAAGAATTAAAATGCCATTACAACTGTATTTGTTCATGTCTGTGTTTATGAGGCAAAACCCCTAGAAGAAATTCATATTTCCGTATCATTAATTTTTACCTTAGTGGTAACAAATGAATAAAAATACTTTCTTTGAGAATTGATATTGACAGTAGGAGAAAAGAAATACTGAGGGCAAAAGTATCTATAATCAGTATTGTGGATTGGAACTAAAATGTTCTCAGAAAGCCCCCTGTGTTCAGAAGTGGGGCTTTCAGTAAGTGATTGGGTCACGAGGGCCCTAACTCCACCACTGATGGCCCGGAATTTAATGACATCTGGGAAGTAATGAGAACTTTGAAGTGGGATCTAATTAAAGAGAGTTACAGGGGATGATATCGTGTTTTTTTTTTTTTTTTTTGAGACAGGGTCTCGCTTTGGAGTTCAGGCTGGCTCTGAGCTCACAATGTAGTCCAGGCAAGCTGTGTACTCAGCAATCCTCCTGTCTCTGTCTCCCGAGTGCTGGGATTGCAGGCGTGAGCCACCACGCCCAGCATTGTGGTATGTGGTGTTGATTGCTGGTGGGCGTGAGTCTCCACGCCCAGCATTGTATGTGGGTACCGGGGATCGAACTCAGGACCTTGCGCTTGCGAGGCAGGCACCGGAACCACTGAGCTAACCCTCCGGCCCAGGGGATGATATCTTGTCTGTGGCTCCTTCTTTTCAAGTGGCCTCTGTCTGCCACAAGGGGAGCATTTCTGTCCCATGGTGGGCGCTCCAGCATGGTGCTTGGCCTCACTGCAGTCCAGAAACAACTGAGCCAAGTGACCATGGAGTAAGCGAATCCTCTGAACCATAAGCCAAAGTCAGTATTTCCTCCTTTCAGTCGTTCTTCTCAGGTATTTTGTCACAGAGAAGAAAAGCTGATTAACACATTTAAGAAAGGTAGAAATTAGAGATTAGGGAAGTAAACTTAATCACTTTCTCATTAAAGGTACTGAGTGGGCTTGACCACTGATACAGTTCTTGTTTTCCACTTGCATCTATACAGGGCATCAGCCTTATTTATTTATGAGTGTGCTCTTGTGAGCTGTTTTATTTTCTAGTAAGCTAAGCCAAAATTTTTCCCATATCCTGACATGTCATGAAAAGAATGCTTCATTTTCCTGAGATTGGCTTTTACAGACATCCTTTCTGAGCATTTGCTCACTTGCTTTTGTCTAGAAAAGTCCATACACTCTGGCATTTTTCAAATGTGAGAGAACCATGACCGATTTTATGACCTTGGGGGGAGCACTTTGAGAAAAATCTTATGGAGCAGTGTCTTCAGTATTTTTCCTGTTGCTAAAACAAAATACCCAACACAAAAAGTTAAAAGAAGAAAAGTTTATTTCAGTTCTATGTTTGTAGAGGTTTCAGTGCATAGTTGCCTGGCTCCAAGGCAGGGTGGCATGGCAGAGGGCCATCGCAGAGGAGAAGTAGTTCATGGCAAGCAGGTAGAAGACACTGAAGCAGCAAGCAGAAGCAGCAGCAGCCTTTCTATCCCTTTTATTCCTTCCAGACTACCTGCCTTTTGAGTGGTACTACCACACCCAGGTCAGGTCTTTCCATTATCCACATCAAGAACTGTACTAAATCAATCACTGGACTAATTTAGTAATCACACACACCTTTAATCCCAGTACCACACACCCTATACCAGCCATCTTCAAAACTCCCCACCACACAGGGATGTGAGGGAATGTCTACATGTAAGACAACAGGGATGTGTGTATGTAAGGTCTTTAGTTTCTCCACTTCTTTAAATCTTAGTCTGATACTTGCATTGGGAAGTAAACATAAGTTTATTCATGTGCTGGGGTCTTCACATGCTGATAAATACATAAAGTCCCAAAAACTCTTCATAAAATTAACATGAAATTGTTTTTCATGACAGAGAACAAATGCTCTCACAAGTAAGAAAAAAGACAGAGGAATGACCTGCCCTGGAATTCTTGCTTTGCTCCAGTAGATAAGAGGCATCTTCCTGTTCAAGTGAAAGGGAGTAATGAATTGCTTAGGGAAATGAAGAACCATAAGTTGCATCACAGAGTGCATAAGAAAGACATGGGCAAGTTCAGCTTGGGTTTTAATTCAGGCTGTAGGACACGCTAACTCATTGCTTTCCTCTTTCTCAGTTTCAGTTTCTTCATGAATACACGGGCAGTAGTTAGATGTCTCACAAAACTGTAAAAAGAGCCTTGTCCATAGTCTGGACAGTAGGAAGAGCTCAGTGGATGTTAATTTCTTTTTTTACCCTCATCCTATTTGTTACAGATGTTGCTTTTCTTAGCAAAAAGTAAAGCTAATGTTCAGCTAAATGGTAAAGCCAAATGTACAAGAGCTTATTTCTTCTGAGTGAATACCCCCCCTCCCCGAAATGGCATGTGACCATTTCCTGAGGTCTAGAAGATTCATGACAGAGGAGAAGTAGTTCCTGGAGAGCAGGCAGAAGATGGTAAAGGTTTAGGCAGTGAACTCCCTCCTGAGAAATCTTAAAGTGGTTTCTCTTTAGGTTGAGGTACCGTATCTTATAGATAGTAGTTTTAACAAAATGCTAAAAGTTAGTGCTAAAAAGGAAGAAAAGGAGAAAATCTCAGTATATGCATAAAATGGTAATATTTATTATAAATTTGTTCAATTATGCTTGCTTCTCCTTGGAAAAGAAATCACTAATAACAGGATGCCTAGTACATGGAAGGTGCTTTCATAAACATATTTACTTCATAAACCTTAGGAAATACAAAGGAAATTTTAAACTTTGCCTGTGATTTTACATATGGTTTTGTGTGAAATATGCAATTATATATGTATAAAAATTAAAGCACAATTTTCATGAAATAATACCCTTATGATATGTGATACACTGTAAATATTTTTATTCTGTATCATTTGTTTTGTGACAGTGTTGGTTACTAACATCCTCATTTGATATACTGACCCACTATGTGAAGCTGCTTCCTTTCTGCAAAGCTGCCCTGTTCGTATAAGTAACATTATTTGTCCTCTGCTTTTGCTAATGGAAATGAGTATTCCAAGAGCATGGCAGACATACCCAAGATCACACGGGCAGTAGATCTGTCAGCACATGTAGACTTGCATCTAGAGTTTTGATTCTGGACGCTGTGCTGTGGACCCCTGCCACGCTGTCTTCGCAGGCCTTTCTTCTTACCTTTCTTATGTGCCAATGTGTGTTTCCCAATATTCATGTCTGTTTGGAGACCGTGAAGGCATTTGGTAGCCAAAGCTGGAAGCAACTTAAACAGCTGTGGTAAACATGAAAAGCGTATCCTTCCTTCACCCATCCCCATGGCAGGGTTTTTATTCAGCACTCCTGCTGTGCAGAAAACCTGGTCTTACTACTCAGACATTTAAAATCACATTTTTGCTGTTTTTTTTTTCCCCCCCAAAATATGACACAAGTTTCTGGTTGAAACCATCGGGGGGAAATGTTGAGTTAGCTCTTGCCTTTGTGTTTTGTTCTTGGGCTTGAGAATGAGCAAAATAGAGGCACCAAAGTGATAAAAGAGGACAGCGTTGCACACGCTGGATTGGCCCTCTCCTCCCCTTTGAAACTAGTACCTTAAAGCCAACCAGAGAACGCTCTGTTCTCATGTTCTGTCTACTGTTACTTTCAGGAATGCTTAACAATCACAAGATCTGCAAATGTAATGTAAAAAAATACCTAGTGTTTACCAAAAAAACTCTTTCATGGAAACGGTCTGGATGGTCACATTAAAGAAGTGCAGCCTCCATATGATGCTGCGCAGGGGAGGAAGTGAGCTTGTCTGCGATCTGCCGGGTGGAGTCCCAGGGTCCGACAAGCAGAAGCGTCCCTGCCTCACAGGTGCCACCGCCTCAACAGCTTCATTACATCCAGCCTGAAGCTGAGCCTGAAGTCAGGCAGGCATTTATTTATTCTAATTCTAAACCTTCTAATTCAGATTGCCAGAATGCATAGGGATTAGTGCAAGACACTGTTATTTTCCAAGAAGAAAAAAAAAAAAAGAATAAAAATGAGAGAAAAGAAAGAAAGAAAGAAGCAAGAAAAAAATGAATCATTGCAGGTTTTGATATTACTTAACAAGTATTAAAAATTGAACTAGCATCCTGTGTTCAGGAAAAACTCCAGGGACAGTTCATTAATTTAGTCAACAAAAATGTATTAATTAAGCATGCACCATGTGTGGACATGGGGTGGTTTACACTATCCCCAGGGGTTCACTCATTATAAAATTAACCTCTTTGTACTTTCTGTGTTTCAGAGGTGTATGAGTCAGTGAGCTTCCTCTGAGCCTGGGCGTGGGCTTGTCACAGTGCCATCCACAGGTCATGCGGCTGGCCAGGACCGCGGTAGTAGAGTAGTTGGAGCTGGGTAGTCTTGAGTTCTGTTTAACGCACAGTTCTTAGGGTTTGGAAATGCACACATAGTTTCTTTTTTGCATGATGCTAAGAATAGGGATTGTCGAAATTCACTTTGCTTTGTGGTGTAAAAAGCCCTTTTTATTAGACTTAGATTTTAGAGACACTTGGGAATTTGTGATTGTAAACAAAGGCATGTGATTATATTTGCAGCCTTTGAGATCTGCATGTATATGCATGTTTGTATGAACATAAATGTAAATGTTAAGAACAACAAAACAAAACAATGCAAAATGTCCCAGCCCTCAAGGAGGGGTCATTGTGCTGCTGCCCCAGCCGAGGATATTCTCCTTGGGAAACTGATGGTTTCTTAGGTGCCTCTGTAGGCTTTTGATTCCTGTGCAGTGGAGGGGAACTCCTGTAGAGGCCAAGAGCACAGCAGGGGCCACTGTCTTGCAGTTGCGTTTTAGAGCAAGGATCAAGAGCTCTTATTTTAAGGTAAATTTTGCTGAGCATTAGCTCTTTCTGAGATAAATACAAGAGGATACTTACTGGAACAATAACAGCTCAATCAACACGTTTTT
>PVIC010026184.1:0-24716 GCA_004025085.1 Thryonomys swinderianus | reverse complement strand
GGGGAGGGCAGAGGCAGGAGGACTACTGTGAGTTCGAAGCTAGCCTGGGCTACATAGTACGTTCAGGGTTAGAGACTGTTTCAAACAACAACCCCCCCCCCCAAATAACCCTGCATTGAGAAGAGGGATTTTTATATTTTCTGCCTTTATCCATTATTATTCCTTGTTATTCCCTTTTCTGCAAATGTTATAAAAACAAACATTTTAACAGCATTCTTGAATTTATATATAATATATATGTAACATGTATATTACTTTTTTCCCAGTTCTTTGAGGTAAATTGATAAATAAGAAATGTATATATTCAAGCTGTTTACTGTGCTGGTGATTTGATATGAGTATATGCTGTGAAATAATTGCCACAGTCAAGTGAATTAATGTGTCTACCACCACACTTAGTGTGTGTGTGAGGAGGACATTTAAGATCTACCTTCTTAGTGCATTTCAGGTAAATGATACAGTATAGTCACCATGCTGAAGGAATCTACTGTAATTTCCATTGAAAGCATACATATATTATCTAACTAACCATTTTTCAGGTAGCATTAGTTGTGGAACCTCAGAGAGTGTTTCTTAGCTGTTTCCTTTGTATCTCTGCCTCCTAGCACGTGGCCTAGAAGCTGTGTGCTCTTCGAGGTGCTGATGCAACATGTCGGGTCACTTGCTGGGAGTGGGGTTGGCTTAGGAGATTCTGAAAATCCACTCAGAGCTTAGGATGTATACTCTCATTTTTCTGTGGAGTTGTGTGTCTGTCCTATGCCTTCCACATACAGATTCTCTGAGAAGAAATACCCAAGCCCTCATGAAAAAATTCCCATTTTCTCCTGTCCCTCCTTCCAGCTGCTCTGCACACTGGAGTTAACCTCTTTTGTTCAGCTGGGCTTTGCAAATTAATGCGCGAATCACGTGACCAGTTTCTGATACCTGGAAGGAATGACATAAAAATCCCCTAAAATGTTCACCAGGAGGTTAATAGAAATGCACCAGTGGAAAGTTAGAGTTATTTTCCATAGGAAAAAAATAATTTTACAAGTCTGTATTCTTTCACCAGATCCTCAATATTTGAAAATCCTTTATACTCTCCTCTCCTAAACAAGTGAACAAAACTTCCTGAGGCCTTATAACTCTCATACTGAGTTACTTTCAACGTAAAGATGTGAGAGGTAGAACTGAAAGACATTTTACATCCAAGACGGAGTCCAAGCCCAGGAGTTCTGTTACTCTTATAACCACTGATAACATCCTTCGACGTGAAGCTTCTCAGAGCTGCATTCAGCAGTGCTCAGTTTAAATTGTTTGATGTTATCAGCTGCACCATGGGAAACAAAACAACAGTGAGCACTCAGGCCTTGGTAGACCAGAGAGGGAGGAGGTAGGCCTAGCCTATTCTAAGAAAAAGCGTGTATCTCTAATTGCTATAAATCTAGACGCAGCAATTGTTGCTAATACTTCTTGAAGTTCATTTTCTTCACCCTCTTGGTAAAAGCAGAGGCCAAATGGACTATGGCTGTTTCTGCTGCCCCTTGAAGAAGTTTCTGTGATGAAAGGTGACAAAAAGCAAAGCAGCAACCTACTTCTCTGCCAAAGCCTAGCTCTAGTGCCTAAGGGAGACATTCACTAATTCTTTTCTTATGAAAATGAGTCTTACTTTCCCTGCAGGTTGAACATATGCAAAAGGATCAATGGCAAGACAATAACCAAATTCTGCCATCAGATCTGACAGTGTGGTGGCACAGACCAGTAATCACAGCTATTCAGGATATTGAGGCAGGAGGATTTCAAGCTCCAGACTAGCCTGGATAACTCAGTGAGACAATCCATATCTATGTACTAATTTCCCTAAATGAATATTATTATTACGTTTTATCAAATATTTACTAATACAATTTTTAAACTTTAAAAAGAGGCGAGGATGTAGTTCAGCACTCCCTAGTTTCAATCCCAGCCATGTAAAAGCAAAACAAAAACAATATTTACAACAAGCTACCAATTGATACCTTTGCAGTAGGGCATGAAAATTTTGTGTCTGCTTATCCACCTCCAGTTTCCTGTGGTAATGTGACTGTCCTTACATTGGTATTCATAATGTTTAAGTAGACTAAGATAACTTTTCTTAAGATCCTGAGTTTAAGGGCTCTCAGTACATTTGAGTACATTTCCAGATTAATTCACTGTTTCCATTCTTATCATTATTTTATGTGTGGTAATGGGGACTGAAACCAGGGCCTTCATGCTGTTACATTCCCAGGTCTTTAAAAATTTGTTTTTTAGATTTTTTGAGAAAGGGTCTTGCTGAGTCACTAAACTGTCCAGTTTGGGCTGACCTTGGAATCCTCCTGCCTCAAGTTCCCAGAGTGCTAGGATTATAGGCCACGGAACCTCCTTCCCATTCTATTTAAAGAATAGTGTCTCTTACAGGTTCAACACCTCAGCCCCTTACTACTTGCTCCTTTATGTATTCTCCAGCTAAATCGCTCAGCTGGAGTCTGAGTGAGTCTCAGGATGTCCTTGATTTAGATACCTTTCCTCATTACTTTAGGTTTTTTTTAATTGAATTCTCTATTGGTACATTTTATATATAGCTCACAATCGCACTCAACACTGGGGAGTTTGTACCAGTATATGACATGTTATTAATTCTCACTTTTACCCCTATCTCTACCCACCCCACAACCCCTTACCCCTATATACATGTGCTTTTTCTTTTCAGATCGTATTTATTCTTTCCCCTCATTACCTTCCCCTACTACATTCCCTTTGAATATTTCCCTGCTACTCCCCTGCTAGGAATATACTTGAAGGAATTAAAAAAGAATATAACATAAGGACATATGTGCACCCATGCTCATGGCAGCTCTGTTTGTGATAGCCCAATCTTGGAAACAACCCAGATGCCCATTAACTGGAGACTGGATAAGTTTTTTTTTTAAACAAAATGGAGTATTACTCTGCCACAAAGAATGACAAGTCTCATTCACTTATGTGCAAATGGACACATCTTGAAGACACACTAATAAGTGAAATAAATAGATCACAGATATGTAAATACTGTATCTTTTCTCTGGTATGAGAACCTGTAAACATTGCTTTAGTTTTATTTCAGTCCTTTTGCTTCAGTCTTCCCAGCTCTGAACCTCCTGCACAGAAATAAATTTCAAAAGAATGTTGTACAAATTACTCTTCACATTGTATCTTTCACAAAATAGATGACATAATTTTTTACTGTACATAATTGAGTGGCTATGTCTGCATTCTTTCTTTTACTTAATTTACATAGTTTTGCTTCCATCCCATCTAAATTTTCAAAGAGCATTTGCTCCTACATTATTCAGTCTAAAATGAAATAAGTTCTAGAAAAAAAACAAAGAAAAGGGAGGGTAGTAAATCTTCACGATCGTGGTTTACGCAGTAGTTTATTAGGTCCACCAGCCAAAACACAGAAAATAAAGAACTAAATTGACCACTACCTAAATAAAATTAAAAACTTCTGTGCTTCAAAATACATGATGAAGAAACTGAAATAAAATAGATTGGAAGAAAAGTTTCTGAAAATAATATATTCCAAAAGGGCACTGTAACCAAAATTTATAAAGTAAACGTATAATTCAATAACAAAATAAAAAGTGGACAATTTGAATAAACATTTTCTAGAGAACATATACAAATTAACCCATGAAAAAATTGCACAATGTCGTTAGTCATCAAAGCAATATAAATAAAACTCACTAGGAGTTACTCCTTCACGTCCATTAGGCTAGTCATAACTGAAGGGACAGGAAATACAAGTCTTAGCAAAGATGTGGAGAGATTAGAATCTTTATATATTACTTGTAGGAATGTAAAAGAGAAGAGGCACTTTAAAAAAAAAGTTTGGCAGTTTCTTAAAACCTGGGCATAGTGTTGCACATGTGTAATCCCAGTACACTGGGAGATGTGACACAAGTTAAAGCCCAGCCAGAGCAACCTAGCAAATTAGCAACTTAATGAGACCTTGTCTCAAATACATAATAAAAAAGATTAAAGATGTAGCTCTACTTCAAGACCCTGGGTCCACTCTCTAGAACTACCAAAAACGAACTAACAGACAAGAAGCAGTTTCTCTCTATAAGTGACTGTACTCCCTTCTGAATGTCTACTTCTTGCTAACTACTAAGTCTGCTTATGTCTCTCAGAAACAAAGCAGACGTAATATACCACTCAGCATTTTGACCACTAGTTATGTACTGCAGCAATATTCACAAAACATATATACCAGTCCATTGTCAACCAGTTGATGGTTGAAAAAAATCAAATGGTGAATCTATACAAGAGGAAATGATTCAGCAATAGGAAGGACAAAGTGCTGATGTGCACTAACTATGGAGAAATTTCAAAAGTCTGTTTTTGAAACCCTATAGGGCTGAAGTGAATAAGCTCAAAAATAATAGGACACATAGAATGGGTTGGTACTGGTGAGTCACATCTATAATCTCAGCTAATCAAGGGGCTGGGCCGAGACAAGAGATCAAGAGTTCAAGGTCAGTCCTGTGAGATCCTGACTCAAGAAAGAAATGAGCAAACTTGCTGATTTCATTTGTATGAAATACCCAGAACAAACAAATCTATAGAGGCAAAGGGTCAATCAGTAGTAAAAATGGAGATGGGGGAAGCAGTAAGAATAAGAGAAACTAAAAATAAGGAAAGACTTTTTTTCTTAAGAATAATAGAAATTTTCTAAAATTGAATTGGGGTGATAATTATACAATTCTGTTTTTCAATAAATACAATCAAATTGCAGAATGAGAATTGGTGACTTCTACACTATAAAAATTATATCTCAACACATCTGGTAAAAGACAGTAAAGTGTATCTAACAAGTCTGCAATTAATTCTTCCTTGCAGACTTGTCGTACCACAGGTGCTAGTGGCTTCATCATAGATCCACTATGAGGGCCATAGTCCTATGATCTGCAGTGCCAGAAATTATATAATTCATTATTTATCTTTATAGTGCTCACATTTTTATAAAGTAATTTCACATATAAAATAAAATTAAAAATAAAACCAAGGAATTCTGATTAAAGGTAACACTAAAATTTTTTGTTTCTTTTTTATACTGCATGTTATGAAATTTGTTCTTTGGAAACTGTAAACATTTTAGATAATATGGAAGTCTAACTACTTTACTTGCATTAAAACATGTTTTAAAGAATGCAGGGCACGATTTTAGCTAGTAAAACACAACTTGTTTTCTGCTCCACACAACAGCAAGCATATGGAAGGAATTATGTGCTTTTTAATTCTAGCTATTATTGAAAAGTCATTTCTCATAAATTCTTTTAATTGTGCTCATTCATAAAATAGTAATTATAAAGATATGGGTCTCACCAGCTTGTCGTGGACATTAAACGAGCTTGTGCACATAAGCACTTTGAAGAATGTCTAGCAACACTCAACACATATGCTATTATTAGATTTTATTTACTAAGCTGCATGAAGAGTTTCTGAGGTTTTATGTCTCTAAGAACAACATCACGAGTCACTTAATACTGACAGTCTGCTCACTTTAGAAATCTGTGAAGAAATGGTAGATATGTGGTCCGAAAAAACTATATGGTACGTGTTTAAATTAAAACATAGTTGACTTATTGTCTCTAACACCCCTCAGAACACTCCCCACCCTCTGCACACGTCTCAACCTTCTTGTCATTTCTGAAGCAGTTCGAGAAGTCCTTCAGTGAATGCATTTATATGATGTAATAAAAGAATAGTGAATAATGTTGCCCAGGGTCATCCAGTGGAAAAGCAGGCTCATGAAAATATTATGGTATGTCCTCATCCACTGTATCCTACAGATCTGTGCTGCGTGAACTCTGGCTCTTCCTTGAGGTCAAAGTGACCATGGGAGATAAACATTCTGAACTGATTTGGGTCATCGGGGCAGCCACAACGGAGCAACTAAAGACAATCCCAGAAGAAGACTTCCAGAACTGTTTCAGAAGTGACAAGAATGAGGGGATAAGTGTGGTGGAAGAAAAGGGCAGCTTTCTGAGGGATATGAATGGCAATATGATTTTTACTGTAACAATAAAATTTGAAAATGCACTGCTTTTTTCAGTCACACCGCATACAGCTGATTCTAATCACGCAGGAAAATGAAAGCTAAATTTTTGGGTTTTTTGCTTGTTTGTTTTTGAGACAGGGTCTCACTTTGTAGTTCAGGTTTGCCCTGAACTCACTATGTCAAACTCACAGCAATTCTCCTGCCTCTGCCTCGCGAGTGCTGGGATTACAGGCATGAGCCACCATGCCTGGCATTGTGGTATGTGCGGGGCATGAGCCACCATGCCTGGCATTGTGGTTTGTCCGGGGACCGAACTCTGGACCTTGCGTTTGCTGGGCAGATACCAAAATCACTGAGCTAAATTCCTGGCCCATAAGCTACTTTTCTTTAATGGGGAAAACAAGCAAGAGAAAGAAAAACTTGGTATTTAATGTACGAAAGGGCCTGGGACAATGGTGTTTAGTGGCACTGCATCTTTAAATTGCAACTAAAAATGCAAAGGAACCTTAAAGCAAGTGCCTTAAGTTGACCTGGGCTCTTCAGGAGACCTGTTGTATCAGGATCTTCTAGGGTCAGTACTTACACTTGCCCTTTAAAAAAAGGTGAAAAAGCATCTATTTTCTACCCCTTGCACTTTAAAGTTTATAATTAACATATATCCCTATTATATATTTTATTTCAGTTTAGTTTATTAGTATATGTGTGTACGATATAATATTTACATTCCTTAAAGGAAGATGGCACATGTCCATAACACACCTTAATTTCTTTTTCCCTCCCCTTTCCCTTTCCCTCCCTCTACCCTTCCACCCAACTTTAGCTCCCCTCTGTTTTTCAGCACATGTCTTCACTACGTAATATTTCAGTTCCTTGTGTGGCACTGGAACACGTACATATACATAGCACATCTTAATTCCTTTTTTCATCCTTCATACTTCCCCCAACCCTTTCTATCTCTTGATCCCTTTCCCCCTGAGGGTGGTCCATCCCCCTACATCCTATTATCTTTTATTTTGCTCTTTAGTTTTACTCCTATAAAAGGAACCACGTGGTGTTGCAGTTCATGTGCCTGATTTATTTCACGTAACATTATGGTCCCAAGGTGCATCCATATCCTACAAATAATTCAGGTACATCTTTGACAGATGCCACATATTCTGTATCCATTTATCCTCCAATGGACTTGTGGGTTGCTTCCAAGATTTAGCTATTGTGGATTGTACTATATAAACAGTTCTGCATGTAGCACTGTAATTTGATGTCTTTTAACTTTTTGGGGCAGTGCCTAGAAGGGGAATAGGTGCTTCAAGTGGAATTTCTAGTTGTAGTTTTCTAAAGCAATCTCCATCTTGATTTCCATAGTGACTTTTACCAGTTTACATTCACACTAATAGTGTAGAGGCTTCCTTTTCCCCCACAGCCTCTTACACACGGGGTCTGGAGATGAGAGCTTGCCACCACCATGCCAGATAAAAACAGAAACATAGTTTAGACTCTAAAGCAACTTGATGTGATTCTCCTATAACACTCTTTTCTTAATACCAATTGAACTGTCTAATGTTTTGATAATTTTAATTTATTATTTCTTTTTTCTAAGTGGTATTCTGTTGCTTTTATACCACACTTTATCCCCTCATCAGCTAATGGACAAAGGTTGATTCTGTATCTAGGCCAGTATGAATAGGTCTGCAATAGATATGTAAATGAAGATGTCTCTGTGACATACTCATATTGAATTTTTGGATATATACCCAATATAGTGATTGATGCATCATCTGATATTTCTATTTTAACATTGAAAGGATATATTTCCATAATGACTGTACTAATTTACATTTCAACCAAGGGTACATGATTTTTCCTTTCTCCACATTCATGTCAGCATTTAAGGTTTTTTTTGGTGATAGTCATTCTAATTGGAATAAGTTAATATCTTATTGTGGTTTTGATTTGGATACTTGTGATGATTAGTGATGTGGAAGATTTTTTCATGTATCTGCTAACCATTTTGTGTCTCCACATGAGAATTTGCTACTCATCTTTCGCCCATTTTTAAATTAGATTTTCCCCATATCTATCTATATATATATAGAGAGAGATAAATATAGATATATTTATATATTCCAAATATTCATCCTTTATCAGATGAATAGTTCACATATTTTCTTCCATTCTGTATAGTGTCTCTTTAATTTTTTTTTTTTTTTTGAGATAGGGTCCTACTTTTGTAGTTCAGTCTGGCCCTGAGCTCACTAGGTAGCCCAGGCAAGCCTTGAACTCAGAAATCCTCCTGTCTCTGCCTCCCAAGTGCTGGGATTACAGGTGTGAGCCACCACGCCCTGTGGCACTGTGGTATTTGGCACTGATGGTTGGTGGGTGTGAGTCACACACCAGGTATTATTGTATATGGTTACCAGGGATTAAACCAAGGACCTTGCACTAGGTAGGCAGATGCTGGAACCACTGAGCTAAATCTCTGGCCCTATAGTCTCCTTAATTTGTTTTTTTTTTTTGTCATGCAGAAGTTTTTAGTTTGATAAAATCCAATTTCTTTATTCTAGGCCAGTGTCATGAAGCATTTCCGGTATGTTTTCTTCTGGTCCTACAGTTTTATAGTTTTGGGTTCCAGGTTTAAATCTTTCACCTATTTTGATTTGATACTTACCAGTGTGGGATGAGGTCTACTTAGTTCTTCAGCGTGTAGATATTGTGTTTATTGAAACGTGTTATTGAAAGGTGTGTCTTTTTCTTGACATGTGTTCATGGAATCTTTGTCAATATCCAGTTGACTCTAATATCTGAATGTATTTGTTTTTTGTTCACTGGTCTTTATGCCTATATTTATGCAGGTATGATGCTATTTTGGTTACTATGGCTTTATTGTACATTTCAAAACATGTAGGCATTGTGCTGAATATTTAAATCAATACAGTTGTTTTGGATTATAGGTAAATTTTATCAGTGCTAGTTCTTCCCATCCATGGATGCAGAATATCTGCATATTTATTTGTTTCTTCTACAGTTTCTTTCATCAGTATTGTATAATTAGATCTTGTCATTTATAGCCATAGATGGACCAAGAGGAAATTATGTTAAGTGAAATCAGCCAGACACAGAAAGACAAATACTTCATGATCTCACTCACATATGGAATATAAAAGAAAGAAAGTGATCTTTTTGAAGCAAGGAATTATGACAGAGGCGACAAAAGCTATAATGTTTAAGGGAGAAGGAGGATAGAAAAAAAAATCAATGGGCACAAAGTTACAGTTAGGATGAATAAGTTCTGGTGTGCTATAGCAGGATAGGGTAACTATAGTAGACAACAGTGCACTGTGAGTTTCAAAGTACCTAAGAGAAAGATTTGGGGTTTCTCATGATGAAGCAATGATACATATTTTAGATGTTGAATATGTAAATACTTAAGTCAATCATTACACAATCTACATATTGAAATATCACACTGTGTCCCATGTATATGTATAATTGTGTGCCACTTAAAGTAAAATAAGGCTTAATATATTTTAAAAAACAAATAAAATATTTGTTCTTTACTTCGTGCAAAACACTGCAAGGAACCAACTCTAACTTCCTTTCTAGAATATTTAATGTGACAGCCAGTACTGCCTGTGCCTTTTCTTTCTTAATTTTGAAATCTGTTTTTCCTTTATTCTAGATACACAGTTCATTTTAATGAGGATTTGTGCAACCCACGTTTTCCTGTTTAAATTTTTCCTCTGACAAGTGATATTGTACAAATGCAGTAAAAAGCATTGGTTTTGACAACTTCACTGAAATAACTTTATGACAAAATTGTTTTTAAGTTAATTTTTGGTAGTGCATGGATTTCCAGCTTAACGTTGTGCAATTTCTACATGAAACTGGACTATTCTGTTGGTGATTACAAAACAGGGGAAAGGAAGACACAAGAAAGAGATCAAGTTGATTAAAGAGGATAATCTCATATAGCTGGAACACTCCTTTCTCCTTCTGTGAGATATCATTTTAATCACAGTGTTTTTGGTTCTGATACTATCACCAATACCCAATCCTTACTTATATTGTCTTCCACTGCTTGTACTTGTCCAGTCACATCTCCTGAATCTTTTTTCACAAGCTTTCGCTTCTCGACCACTGAGCACATCTGTCCATTTTGACCTATTTTATACACAGTTTTCTTTTACTATAACCGTATCCCTTGCTGACTAGGTGTATTAACCTATCTTTCTGATACTGTCTCTTTTCATGAGGAGCCTTCCTTGACTGCCTACGGACACCTACCTCCTAAGCATAGTTGCCACTTAAGTGGTCATAAAGATTATTAGTAAGTCATGGTATTTTATAGAGTATGGAAGGAAATCAAAGGAATTAAATGATGCAGGATGACAATTTTTTTTTTTTTTGAGACAGGGTCTCACTTTGTAGTTCAGGCTGGCCCTCAGCTCACTATGTAGCCCAGGCAAGCCTGGAATTCAGCAGTCCTCCTATCTCTGCCTCCCGAGTGCTGAGATTACAGGCATGAGCCACCATGCCCGGCACTGTGGTATGTGGTATTGATTGCTTGTGGACATGAGTCACCATGCCCAGCATTCTATGTGGTTACCAGGATCAAACTCAGGGCCTTGCGCTTACAAGGCAAGCGCTGGAACCACTGTGCTAAATCGCCAGCCCAGGATGACAATTTTTTGATTGAGCTCTTTAAATGTAAGTCTAAATTTAACTGAGAGAGGATGTGTTGGGTTCCTCTGATGTGGAAAGAATTGTGCTAAGAGGTCCTGCAATGCAAAGTGAATGGGGTATATATGTCTGAACGAGTTACATTATTTTATATATACATCTGAACAATGGGTTACATTATTTTGGAATAAAGGACTATACATTTGACAATTAAAATAAAAAAGGGGAAGATATTATCTGATACTTTCTGTGTCTATGCTGTCAAGAGCATTTTGTTAAATTCAAGATAAGACATCTGCTGTAAAGAAAGTTCCACTGGTTTGTTTGCCAACAAGACTGGCAATGTGGTTTAGATCTAAAATATTCCCCAAACCCTTTGTGTTCAGAGATAGGGCTTTGGGAAGTGATTAGATTATGGGGGCACAATACTGAATAGGCTTGTTGGAGGTGGGTCATTGGATGAATAACCTGGAAGGGGATATCTCCTCCCTGGCTTCCTCCTTTGCACTTTGCTTTTTGGCTGTCATGATGTAAGACCTCGGCACCATGCCTTTGCTCCTTGGAGCCTGCTGATCATGGGCTGAAGACATACCCAGAACAAACCTCTCCTCCTTTGAGTTGCAAATGTTGGGCACGTTGTCTCCACACCAAGAAAGTGACCATGATGATTGGTAAATGTGCTTTCTGAGAATCTTTCCAAGACTGTTGTGATGGTTAATTTTATGAAACTGAATTAAGCCTGGGTATGCAGATAATTAGCTAAACATACTTAGATGCTACATTGAAGACATTTTCAGATAAACTAATGATGTAAGTCAGTAGACTTCAAGTAGAACAAGTATCCCTCCATGATGTTGGGTAACTTTATCCAGTTGTTCAAAGATCTTAGTAGATAAAGACTGACACTCCCTGAAGAAAAGGGAGTTTGGCCAAGAGACTGCATTTGCAAATTAATTTGTAAAATTGATCCTTCTCTGGCTTTCTAGACCTCCAGTTTACATTAAGGTTTTCCAGCTCTGCAATTGCATAAATGAGTTCCTTAAAAACATCTCACCCCTTGCCTCCCATCACCTTTGGTTCCTTTTGCTCTGGAAAAATCCTATCAAATACAGTTTAAGTCCCTTTTACCTCTGTTTGGTAATGATTTACATATAAAATTTAATTTCTTATTCAAAACCATTGTTTACCTTTGCACACAAATCTTACATTTGATATTTTCCTTCAAGGAGATTTATTAAATCAAATAACATAAATCTTAGGAAAAAAATCTTTGATTCTTATTGGGATAATATAAAATACTATGGAGCTCTGTGACCTGTCCCCTGCATTTATAATTCTTGAAAAATATAAAATAATTGCATATGATTTAAAGTAATTGCATAATGTGTGAAATTTGTATAATATCATTTATTTGGCCTCCCCTTCTTCTCTATGATGTGTCCCCTTTTTAATCATAGGCCTTCATGGATAAACTGCCAGCAATACTAGTCTATGAATTTTAATTTTCTCCATTGACCTTAATTTTCTTGCTTGTTGTGAAAAGGAAGCTACTTTTCAAAGCCATTCGTATTAGAAATTAGAAGCTCCTAAAATATTGCTGCAGTAAAAAAGCACTTTCCAACTACATCTGTAAGGTAATGTACTCTTACAAAAGGCTTAAATCTGTCCTAAACTT
This sequence comes from Thryonomys swinderianus, assembly GCA_004025085.1. Taxonomy (NCBI): domain Eukaryota; kingdom Metazoa; phylum Chordata; class Mammalia; order Rodentia; family Thryonomyidae; genus Thryonomys; species Thryonomys swinderianus. Next base: position 12,321 of record PVIC010026184.1, on the reverse strand, counting down.
TATGGAGTCTTTGTTTCTGAACTCTGGCCTTAATGTATTCACATTTGAGGTGTGTTTTTCATAATTTCTATCAGAGTCCCAATTAACAGAGACTTGGTTCATTCAGTTTTCTTGAACTTATTCAGAAAATAATCACCTAGTCCCTAGTACTTGTCAGGGATTGAGATGTAGGATGAACAAGGTAGACTTTTGTCTCCTCTGTTGAGATTCTATTCTAGTGGGGAAAGAATACATCTACCAAAGGCAAACAACTTTTAAAATTTAAGATTAACTAAAAATGAGAAGAATATTAAGACAAATATTTGAAATTTCAAAGTAGAAGTAGGAGAAAGCATGTTTTCTTTCTTGCCTATGGTACTAGGGTCATGGGAATTTGTATGTAAGTGATTCTTAAACCACCAGTATGACAGCCTGCATTGTGAGCCTGGATTTCCACTGTTCTCTCAGCCAGGAACTGCAGAAATGAGGCTAAATACTGGCCCAAGAGTGGCACAGGTAAGTATTTTGGATTTTTTAGATCATTCTTCTAGAGTTTCTTCAAACTACAAAATTGAATTATGATTATTATGGAGATCAGAAAATCAGTATGAAAGGAAAAATAGTTTAACTTATTAAGAATCATTATTCATACTTTAATAATTCAAAATACATAATCTTAAATAACTATGTATATATAATTGTGTGCAGTTTAAAAATAAGACTTCCATCATACTTACAATTTGTTAACCTCTGTTTTTATTCAAAATTATCTTACGAAATTTTTTTCTGGATTTTTTCTTCCAGAAACACAATGTGTGTTTAAGAGTGCCCCTAATGTACCTAACCTGTGTACTGCTCTTGGATATTCACACTTTTTCTATTTGTTTATCTTACCATAGCAGCTTTGATAATTCCTTTAAAATTGATTCACACAAGTAAAATTAAAGGGTCAAAGGGGATTCAGACTTCATCACTGAAGATACATATGCCCAGCATGTTTCAGTTGATATTCTCAGCTAGCAATAGCTAAAGTCGTTGTATTTATGAACAAAAGCAAAACTAAGAGAAAAACGCAAAGATGACCAGTCAAACTGTAACAGTGCAAGGCAGGTATGGAAAATGGGCACTTCAGGCTTTCACAGGACTATCTACATTAAGGTCTAAACTGGTTTCAGTTTTCTGTAATCTGTATTCAGATAGGTTTTTAATGACGGTGGTGTTGTTACAAGCAAGACTGGGGCATTCTTCTAGCTTCTACCATCACTTATGAAGTTGGGCAAATCTTTCTTTGCACAAAACTGTCCAAGTCACAGACTCTTCTCTGGAGGTTTACTGGCCTCTGTTATGTATCATTTGCACATAGAACTCAGAAATCCCTCTTTGAGAGTCTGTATTGTTCTAGAATGTAGAGAAGGGATGACTTCCTTCCTGTTTTCTAACAAAGGCTCTAGAACCTTTTCAGTCTTCCTCAGAGGGAAGATTATTTTTCTACAACTTTCAATGGCTTCTGATATTATGTAGAATAGCATGAAAAATTCTCATGATAGAAAGTATTCTCCCTGCCTTCTCTGACTTCATCTTTGAGACTCAGTAACCTCCAGCCTCAAAAATTTGCTTTGTTTCTTGCACTTTTCAAACTCATTTTAACCTTAAGACTTGTGTATTTGTTTTTCATATCTTTCTTTTTTCACATCTTCACTTCTGGATTTTATTCACTCTGATATTAATTCTCCAAAGTTTGTCTCCACCATCATACCCACCAGGCGTTTTCATAATTCTCCATTTTAGTTTCATCTTATCATGCAGAATTATTTGAAATTACTTCATTCATTTATTTGCCTTTTACTGGCCTCTGGTTTTTCTCTTCTTAATAGGATATAAATGCCATGGAAGCAAGGGCCTCCTGTGGCTGTCACGACTATAACTCTTTATTCTGTGAAGCAAGCATTGAAGGAATAAAACTAAATTTAAAAGACCAGATATGCTAAAAGTTAGGCTGGCAAGGGACTCTTCTTTCCCTCTAGCATGCTCATGGAAACTGAAAATTTAGCCTTTTGCAATATGTATGCGCTCCCTCAGACTGTGTCTCAGGGATCTGGTATTCAAGAATGCACTTCAGAATCTCAGTCCTATGTGTTTCTAGGAAGTCCCTTCAATTCTTTTAGGTGAGAAGATTCTTACCTTCACTACAAGAGATAATTTTTGGATAATTTGTCTAAGTTTAGAGCTGACTCTATTCCTATCCCTTGCCTTTTAACAAGTTTGAGAGCCTGAAGTCAGCATCTTTAAAGTCTTTTTCATTCTATTTTTTTTATTTTTATAAGGTAAAGTAGTTTTGCCATCCTGCTTTTTGGGTCTCCTTTAATATACTGTTTTTGTTTCTCCTTTACTCTCCAATTCATGAAATAAGATTATGGCTGCATCATACCAAAAGGCCTAAGGAATTTATTTAGCCCATGACAAGCCCTCAGAATGAACTGACCCCCCCCCCGAATGTATTGTTTTATTTTCTGAAAAGACATACAATGAAAGAAATCAGAAAATATATCAGAAGAGCATATGGTCAATGGGAAATATTGTTTTTTCCTTTTGTTATTTGTCTTTTTAAGAATGCTATTTATTACATTTGTCTCCTGCACCTTCTTTTACAAAGTTTAGTAAATAAGGAAAATCACTCCCATGTCAACTGGAGACTATTCCATGGGAGAAGGGTTTACACAGCTCTCTGGGCTCCACCCACCGATATATATACACTGCTAAATGGCAGACACTGGAGCACTGTCCATAGATCCAAAGGGTTCAAGCTAGTGCTCCTAAGTGTGATGCTATTAAACAAAAATTAGCTGACATTAAACTTGGATTAATTTCTGTATATAAGAAAGCTGTTTTTCACATAGCAGTGATGATAACAACAACAATACTACTACTTCTTAGAGATCTAACAGCATGGATCCTACAGTTCTAAATGGTAATATATGACAGAAGATGCGGAGGGTCAGATCTGTCCAAACCGACTTCATTTTCTGCAGCGGTCCATATTTTTTCTAATTATGCTCATTTATGTGAAGTGGTCAGAGCATTAATCTCTGCAGTGGCGTGACCTTTCACATCGTTCCTGTGTCCCTGACACATGTACCCGGGGAAGTATATACCCAGTGTTTGCTTCTCCCTCACTGCTACACCCACCTCACCAAGGTTAAAAAGCCTGGGGCACTGATGCACCTTCTGAACTTGGGTGTGGACCAGAGGTGAGGCTGGTGCTGTCTTCAGGCCCAAGGTATAGTGAGAAGTTGGCAAAAAGGAATGGGAGCAGGTGTCTCCAAATAGGTAAGCAAAGACCAAAGAGCTGATATGATGTGGTGGACAGAAATAAGCTTCAGTTTTAGCTTTTGCTTCTAGCCTGTCCCACCAAGTATATTTTTAATTTGGTCTACATTTAAATTGTAATGCATAATTCATTCAAAAATAGATTAAAATGTGATTCTTCCTTGAAATTTTGGCCCCATTAGGAATCGCAATGTGTAATGGTCTTATCATTAAGGGAAAGTGGGAAAGAAGCTAAGCTGGGCACGAAGGCATCACTTGAAATCTTAGTTTACTGGGAGGCAGACACAGGAGTTTTGCTTGAATTTAGGAGTTCAAGACTGGCCTGGACAACTCACTGAGACTTGTTTTGAAATAAAATATAAAAAGGGCTGGAGATGTAGCTCAGTCTGAGACCTTGGGTCCACTCTCCAGTACTTAGAGAAAAAGGCAGATTACCTGTATGCATTCTCCATAGAAAACCATTTTTGTATGTGCTTGTAGAAAAAGCAAGATTGGGGAGAGATTAAGGATGATTTGAGAAGGAGGGGTATTAATCAAAAGGGGGTTGTGTTGAAAAACATAAATCGGAATGATGAATTTAGAAACTGGAAAGGTTGGGAAGAACACTGACAATGTCACTGCCCAACTACACTGGACTCGCAGTGGGAACGTGGTCACGGTGAGAAGAGGGTGATGTGGGGGGAAGTCTCACGGCAAAAGCCAGAAAGGATCTCATTTTCCTTTTCCCCAAGATTACCATCATGAGTCGTGACTGGTGACAAAAGCCCACCTCACATTCTCCCCGAGAAATAATTGCCAGCCTCCTCTGGGCCCACCTCACACAGAGTAACACGACAAAAACTTAATCCCATCCTAATTCTTAAAAGAACAGGAACACACTGATGTCATCTGTTTGTTGAATGCTAAAAACCCTTCCTGTGAAGTCTGTGTTTGTGTCGCCAAACAGGGAAGGGACGTCTGGAGGAGTCAGCAGAGGCTTAAACTGAAAGAAAGAGAGTTCTTACTATGGTGTGGGGCCCTTCTGTAAGGATAATGGGCGCAAAGGGAAATTCAGATGGGCAAAGACCCGGACGTCCTTCAGTATTGTCCACGATATGATCGCTGAGGCCGGTGCTGGGAGGCTCAGCCAGCTGCGGTTTGCTTTTGCATAGCGCGTTTCACAAATGAATGTTCTAAACGAGACTGCTAGAGACAGGGAAACGTCTGGGTGAGAGAACAGACTCCTGACGGCTGAGCTGCTTCCTGCTGATTACAGATTGGTGTAGATAATGCATCACTGCCCTTGCCTTAGGACTTCTAAATTTAGAATAGTAAGAATTATGGTTATGACCTGAGGACATACAGTGTGTATTGTAAAGTTATTATTTTGCAATATTAAGTCAAAAGTATATATATATATACATATATATATATATATACATATATATATATATATATATATGTATATATATATATATATATGAAAACTCTACAGACCATCTCAGTAGAGCTTAGTGAAAACCAAAATTTGTTTTCCTCCCATTTCACTGGTGGGTGTATTTTTCTATTATCTTTCTGGATCCCTCTTTGTATCCTATATGCATCTATCTGATTCTGAGACTTGTTCTTACTCCTTAGGTAAAAGGCTCAGGTGTATGGTCCTATAATACTGAGACTTCCAAATTCAAATCTGCAACTTCCAATTTTCTGGTATTTATGTAGATCAGCTTACTCAAAATCTTCACATTTATCTAATCCTTTTGATATATAATAGACATCCCACATATTACATAGTTTGAGAGCTCTTTTGAATGTAATTTGATGGGGTGACACATTTTGCTTCTACAAAAAATACTAGGTGTATAGGAAATGTTTACTAAATGCCTATCAAATCAAATAATCAAACTGCATTCTTTTTTTTAGTTTTTTAAAACTATAATGCTATCTATACATCTGTCTGAGCTAGAAAACCTGGAGACATTCAAAATTCTTCCTATACTTCATCTTTGATATCAAATCAGTCATCAGATTTAATTCTACATGAAGAATCACTTTCCAGAATCTCTCTCTTCTGGTCAGCACTATTACCCTGTCATCTTATCTTCTTTAACACAAACATTATATTTTCTGTTGTAGGCTGAATTTTATTTTTCCCTCCATTCACATTAAAGACCTAATTGCAAGTATCTTGAATATGAGCACTTGGAGGCAGATATTTTTAAAAATGTCATTAAGTTGAAATGAGGCCAGTAGAATGGGGTGCGATCCAGGCTAACTAGCATCCTCACGAGAAAGGGATACTTCGATACAGAGAGAGAAGTCAGAGACAGAAGCTCAGGAAGAAAGATTATGTGAAGAGACAGAATGTGGTCATATGCAAGATAAAGTGAGGGCCCTCAAGAGAAATCAAACTTTAAAGACAATTTCTCTCTTTTTTCATATATATATATATATATATATATATATATATATATATATATATATATATATATTTAAGGTGAGTTATGAGAGAAAGAAAAGGAAAGAGGAGAAGGGAGAAAGGAAAAGAAAGAAAACTATATGCAGTAAACACATTCTCAAAGGTTAAAATGGAACGAGGTCCTTCTACCATTCTCTCTGTTTCCCTGTGTGATCTTTCTTAAATATCATACCTCCTGTATAAAGGGTATATTACCTTATTGTTTCAAAAACTGTTAGCACTCCGACAGTAAATCCAAAAGTCCTATCTTTGCATTCAAGGCTTCTGAAACACACATTATGGAACTTGGTCCAGGTTGTAGACTAATGACAACCAGAGTTTAGGTTTAACCTGTGAATCCAGCTATGCTGCTTTGTCCCCAGCATACTACTTGATCTATCCAATGTCCTTTAGTTGATATAATCGTTATCTCATAAATCATGTTTTCCCATTGCCATAACTCAGTTTGTTTCTTTCGTTGGCAGTAAAATAAAATCCAAGCGTTAAACAGCCAAGATTAAATGACACATTCTTCAAGCGAGGAGAGGAGGCAAATTATCCCACCCTTCTCTGTCTCATGATCACTGATCCACTTCGCATCAGGAATAGCTTGCTGTGCTTTGTGTGTGGTCTGTGCTCTGAAGGTTCCTGTGGTGGAGGCTTGGTCCTCAGTGTGGCGCTTTCTGGGGGTTATCTTGAAACTTCATTAGGTGGCACCTGACTCAAGATGATTGGGTCCCAGAGGGCATCGCTCTCAGAAGGCCTCTTCTCAGGACGAACGGATGACGTTCTTGTGGAACTCCAGTAAGTCCGTGGGAAAATCAGTTGGTATAAGAAGAGCGGACCAGCCATTTATCTGGCTTCCTGTCACACCCTGTGATCTGTCCTCTCTGATGCACTCCCACAGTGATGCTATCTGCCTTGGTGTGTCACGGATAATGCGCCCCCCCACCAGAGCCAGTCCTGCTGTTTGAACATTTTACCTCTAAAACCATGAGCTAAGTACACGCTTTTCTTTGTAAAGTGCACAGCCCGGGTCGCTTTGTTAAAGTAACAGAAACTGGAGTAATGATTCTTCCTTTCACAGGAACACCAAAGCAAGCACAGGGCCTGGGCTGCATCGAAGGGGGGCAGTACACAGGAGGGAGCCCTCAGGGTAAAATCAGGGAAGTGGCTGGGAGGGCAGTGTATGCAGTAACTGCAGGCCTGTTTCAGTGAGGTTGAGCTGAACCCTTGCTATGAATGCTGAGTTTGTAGTGAGGATCCCAGATCCCTCTCCACTGACCTCAGCCCCTCCAAGACGGGTCCTCTCTGAATCATTTTTAGCCAATCATGATATACTCGCTTATTTACAGGCTTTAAAAAAAACTCCAGTCTCTTTCAGAACATAGTGAGAACTAAAATAGATGATTTTTCTTTCCTTACTTTTGTAAATATTTCTATGAGAGGGCCAGGGATTTAGCTTAGTGGTTCCAGCATCTGCCTGGCAAGCACAAGGTCCTCAATTTAATCCCTGGTGCCAGATAGATAGATAGATAGATAGATAGATAGATAGATAGATAGATAGATAGATAGATAGATAGATAGTGCTAGGCGTGGTGGCTCATCCTTATAATCCCTGCACTCAGGAGACAGAAGCAGGGGCACTGCTGAGTTGAGGCCAGCCTGGGCTACATAAGTGAGTTCAGCATCAGCCTGAACTACAAAGCAACCCCCTTTTTCGGAAAAAAAAATCTATGAGACCACTCCTATTCTTAGCTCCATCTAAGGCCCAGTATACTGAAGGTGATAAATGGTAGACTCATATTACTGATTAGAACATGTTAGTATCTCTGTAGCAATTGTTATAACAAATAAAGAGAATGGCAACTTACATGAGGAGAAAGTGAGGGCAAAGTTCTGAGAGGGACACCACTGGAGGTGCTGAGGAATGCTTTTTCTCTGGGATAATTAGACTTGTATATGTTAAATATTGCAGTACCAGTTCAGAAGTACAGGATCTAGATTAAAGAAGGCTAGAGTTTTTTTTTATTGGTACATTTTATTGGTACGTTATATATACACATCACAATTACACTCCACATTGAGAATTTGTACCAGTATATGACACAATTTAATTCTCATTTTTCCCCTCCCCTATATACACAAGCATTGTTTTCTTATAGAGATATTCTTTAGTACATTTCCCTCAACATTGTTCTCTTTTTGTTTCATTTTTCTTTTGCAGATTATGCTTGTAGTGTCCTTAAGGATAAATGGAGTGTTCTAGAATGGGTCAAAAACATTGGGTTTTGTTTTCTTGCAAAACAAAGATAAGTGATTCCTAATACCTTAACTACCTGGTCATCTTAATTTTATCATCAGAATATAGATTTACTGGTTGATTTGATAATTGTTGAACCTTTAATATTCTGAAGCAAGCATAGATATTCATTGTGGTTTTTGATACAAACACTTTACAGCTTTATAGACTGGTAGAAAATTTATATATTTAGTTAGGGAGATAGTAAAAATAGCAATTATTTCCCAGAACTAGTAAAATTTTATATTATCAGCATTCCTAATCAAAGAAAACAAAAAATTATTGAGATTATTTTTATTTTGTTATTAATATGTGTTAATGAAATAAAGGAGGAAGAGGTTTGAATGCTGAATAGCAGTAATATAGTCTATTAAGTTTTGAATAACTTCTCCGTTCTTTGTTTCAAAAGATACATGAGCATCCAGTCCACTTTCCATAAAGAGGGCATTAAGAAGTCAGGCAGACGAGTCATAGGATTTTATAGCTCAGACTCTTACAGTAAGAGCACTTGATCTACCACTATGCTCAGTCTGTAAGTGCATACATTTTTCTATGAATTATCTCATAAGATGATGAGCTGCTTTTGTTTTTAATAGCAGACATTTCTTTCAAATTACAACTGTGTTGAAGCTTTAACACAGTTAAATGCCCCTACAGGACAATAAAACATTAAGTAAATAAAGTTTTTGAATGCTAAAATACTGAGAGACATTCTTCCTAATTTCTTGCAAGAAAGTTAACCTCACCACTCAGCATCCAAGAGAACTTTGGACACATAAGAATTTTCACTTGGGCAAATGTGGCTGTTGTTCCTAGACACCAAAGGGATGCATGTCATGGGATTATTAGTGGGTGTACGTGTCTTGTTTGTGCCATTAATGGTAATGCCTTTACTAACTGTTCACCAGTAAACTTATTAATGTTGTTTTGATTTGAGAGATGTATGCATTTTATTGTTTTTTAATATCTAATTTTATCATACCAGAGATGTTAATAAAATCTTGATTTTTATTTTGTCAAATTAGGTTTTAGAATCACTATAAAACTTGGGTTTTTCATTTTAACCTGGTAACATGATGCTGCTCACTAAAATTCCTAAAATAGTATCATTTTATTATTTTCAGTTATTTTAATAATTTCTTTTCTTTTCTTTCCAATTCTACCTTTCTTTTCACATAGTCATACTGATTCAAAGAATAGGAAAGCAAATTTTATATCTCAAATATCACTTTTCACACCCAGTTGCTGTACTTTCAATCAACTTTAAGTTACAGTTATGTTTCCTATAATTTTTTCCTTCTCTGCATTTTTTTTTGAGACAGGGTCTCACTTTGTAGTTCAGGCTGGCTCTGAGCTCACTATGTAGCCCAGGCAAGCCTCGAACTCAGCAATCCTCCTGCCTCTGCTCTGGAGTGCTGGGATTACAGGCATGAGCCACCACGCCCAGCTCTCTGCTTGTTTTAATCCCTCAATCCTTTTTATCTGTCTAGTTACTATCTCTTGGTAGGAAATTAAGAGCACAGAACAATTCTCTGTGGACATTTACTAAGTAGCTTGAGATGGAAACTGGCCAAAATAATACGTTAAACAATATATTTCCATAGAGATTAAGATAAGACATTCCAAAGCAATTCAAGAGTTAGTATATGCTGGTCGAATTTCAGATATATTGCTAAAAATGAAAATGACTAATATGTCCTTGTTTTGATCTTAAAAGCACCCTTGTTTTGGTAAGAGACCGATAGGTGAGTAGGATACACAGCAAAGTATATTACAGTAGTAGTCAGGCAGAGTGCCTTCCTCTGGGGTAGGCACAGGGTGCATAGTGCATGGTTGAGTTCCAAAACACAGAGAATTACTTTTCTTATTTGGGAAAAATAATAAAACTTTAAAAACAGAAAATATTTTACATCCAATTCTAGAACAACTAATATTTTTTTTCTTTTCCAAACTTCAATTTTGTTAAGAGTATAATTTAATTTAGATTAAAAGGAACAAGTAGTTAGTGCTTTGCCTCCAGGGGGTGGTATCATCCAGTGAACTGGTGGAATCCCAATGTCATATGATATTTCAAAGCAACCTTGAGTACTTTTTATTCTCTAAAATCTTAATTTTAGAGCATAATTATAAGAAATGTGGGAAATACATCCTTCCCATCCTAGAAAAAAAATTAAATGTACTAACAATTTAAATAACATATAATCTGTTGCTATATAATGCTTGGAAGTTTGAAGGTTTTGGGAAATGTTTGTAATTCCCTTTGAAATTTGTTTTTAGAGACATTAGTGTAAAGTCATGTGTAAGTTATTGGCTTCAAATAGCATCAGTAATTTTGTTGCATCTCTCTCCCTTAACTTTTGTCTAAAATGACATTTTGATATTTTAAAAACTCAAATTTGCTCCTTAAGATTAAATATTTGAATCTTTGAAGCTATGTACAAAAATATGTCCTAGGCTCTGTAGTGAGTTCAAAGTAGTGACAATGACAGCAAAATGGTAATCAATACCCAGTCTCCTAGGATGATTATTTGGAACAGAAAAATATTCAATTGAAAGCTTTTCCAAACACTACTAGCTATCTTCCATATACGTTTTCCTGTCTTACATGGTAGTAGAATCTTTATGTGATTCTTATATGAATCCAAGTCCATATAGAACAAAGGTTACAGTTATCTGTCTCCTTTTAACCAAGGTAAGGCATGCCAATATTTTTTACTAGGGGATATATGCAGAACTGATACCTGGCAGTCTTGCATTTTCATTCATAGATGATCATTATGTGTCTCTTGTTCTGTCTTCTTTGTTCTTTTCTTTTTTCAACAGGTGGAAGGGTAGCAAATTATCTGGAATTAAAGCAGTTATTTTTGCTCATAGTGAGATTTGGGATTGGAGATCATGTCAGTAGCAGATCAATAAGAGAATTCACACACCTGAAGATATTTAAGGAATTAAATCATTTGAATGTCTTAGACTTCTTGACTTTCTGCTTTGTGTAAGAGAGAAATAAGTGTATGTATTTTTTTTTTTTTTTGAGACAGGGTCTCGCTTTGTAGTTCAGGCTGGCTCTAAGCTCACTATGGAGCCCAGGCAAGCCACCGCGAACTCAGCAATCCTCTTGTCTCTGCCTCCTGAGTGCTGCGATTACAGGCGTGAGCCACCACGTCCAGCACTGTGGTATGTGGTATTGATTGCTGGTGGGCATGAGCCTCCATGCCCAGCATTTTGTGTGGTTACCGGGGATCGAACTCAGGGCCTTACGCTTGCGAGGCAGGCGCCAGAACCACTGAGCTAATCCACCGGCCCTAAGTATATGTATTTTATAAGTCACCATAATTTTGGGCTTCAGTTGTGCAAAAGGAATCTCATCCCATGACTCATGTGAATAAGTGCATGGTTCAAAGATACAGTAAATATGTATCTTTATGTAATACTGAAATCGCAAAGTTTTTTGCGGTCTGGCAATTTCTGTTATGCTTTATAATCACATTATTGTACTATCATTTAAATATTAACTTTCAAGAAAACGTCTGAATGTAGAAGAATATTGGAGGGTCTTGAGGTTGATTAGGGATTACTAATGGTAAAGAGATACTACATTATGAGCATTTTTATACAGAGTTTAAATTTAAGAGAGTATTAGACCTTGTGGTTTACTTGAGAATTCAAGGTTACTATGTAGTTATCTATTAATTCTCCTACAAATGCATGGTGCCACTGTGCTTAAGCCACTATTTCACAGGCTGACTGTGGTGTGATTGAATAGATGAGCCCTAATGGTCATGAAAGTTGTGTTTCAGTGGGTAGACATAGATGATTAATAAGTAACAAAATATAAAAAAAAAACCAAATCTTCTTTATCCACTCTCCAGTTGATGGACATTTGGGTTGTTTCCAAGATTGAGCTATCATGAACTGAGCTGCTATGAACAAGGGTGTACATCTGTCTTTCCAATGTGAGTTTTTAAATTCTTTTGGGTATATTCCTAGCAGGGGTATGGAGTATTACTCTGCCATAAAGAATGACAAGATCGATCCATTTAGGTGCAAATGGAGACATCTGGAGGATATACTAATAGGGTGAAATCAATAGATCACAGATAGACAATTTCCGGATCTTCTCTTTGGCATGAACACCTGTAGATGCAAATGAGTTCTAGAAAGTAGGACAGCTTTTATAGAGTGGAATATTTCTATAGGAAACTTGGTATGGGAATGTGATGAGGGGAAGGAATAAATATGATACAGAAAGAAAATAAAAGAGCATGTATAAGGGGGG
>PVIC010026183.1:0-24701 GCA_004025085.1 Thryonomys swinderianus | reverse complement strand
TTTTTTTTTTTTTTTTTTTTTGCTTTTTGGAGACAGGGTCTCGCTTTGTAGTTCAGGCTGGCCCTGAGCTCACTATGGTGCCCAGGCAAGCTGCCGCGAACCCAGCAATCCTCCTGTCTCTACCTCCCGAGTGCTGGGATTACAGGCGTGAGCCACCACGTCCGGCATTGTGGTATGCGGTGTTGGATGTTGGTGGGCGTGAGTCTCCACGCCCAGCATTATATGTGGTTACCGGGGATCGAACTCAGGTCCTTGCGCTCACGAGGCAGGCGCCGGAACCACTGAGCTAACCCTCCGGCCCTAAAGTGCTTTTTATAGACAGGATAACTACTCAGATTATTTTCATTTTATAGATGTGAACACCGAAAAATTAAAAAAAATTAAAAAAAATCTATTGCTAGCCCCATTTTATATATCAATCACCTATATCTATAGAACAAATTATCTACAAAACTTTGAGCTTAACATGTCATTTTATTAATGCATGTACTGTGTGTATCAAGACTGGCAACTCACTTCACTCAAGCCCCTTTATCAGGGTTTCTCAAAAGCCTAAGAAGGAGCTGGCTGAAGTGCTCCGGTCTCACTAGTAAGGATCCACTGTTAAGCTCATTAAACAGCTGTCAGCAATGTTCAGCTCTCACCAGCAAGAGGTGAACTTCTGTCCCTTGCCACAGGGACTTCTCTGCAACAAGGTTCTTAGCAAATCCAGCAAGTTGAGAAGGCATAGCTAGAAGGCAGCTATAACCTCCGGAGAGGGATTGTGTTAGCTTTGCTGCACTATACTGGTGAGATTCAAGTTTCTGTATCCAGCTCACATTCCAGAGGGACTGCACAGGGCACAGCTACCAGAGCATGAGGGTCACTACAGAGCTGTGAGAGGTTGGTCTGCCTGAGTCCAGTTTTGCATCTGAGCATTCTGACCGCAGACCTCACAGTACTGTTGTAGCAGGTGGTAAGAGCATCTTCTGACCCAAGTCCACCTGGTCCTTGTCAATGGTTCTTCCTCTCTACCGGCCTGTTTCTAACCAAAGAATGTTTCTAACAAAAATTTTTAAAAAAATGTTCTTTAGAATAATTGTATTACTTTTCAGACTCTGCTCTGTGTTTCTTTTGGGTATCCCATTCACATGATCTCACTTAACATTTAGTAAAGGTGCAACATGGACTTTGGAATATTTTAGCTCCCGAAGATCTTATTCTAGTGCCTCTTCAAATACATTATTTGAAACACAAATTATCTCCAGGGCAAGGCATTTTTCTAAGAATAGATACTTGTTTTCAATGCCAAGGATGTGATTCTAGATTAAAGGTAGTATTCAACCTAATCACTTACTAAACTGTAGTAATTTTATAATCATATATATATATGTATATTCTAAAGCAGCTTTAAGCTTTGATTACTCCTATTATTTTTTCAACTATAACCATGTTTCTCAGTATCTCACAACTGTGTCATTTGTTCCCACATATAACGTTAGAGAAAAGAAGAAAGCAGTGTCTCTGAACACGTATCTCTAACATCCTCCATTCTGGGTGCTTATTCTATGTACCAATCAAACACCCTTGGAATATTCATAAAATTATCAGAAGCTCTATCCAGAGATATCAGAAATTTGCCATGGATATAACCAATATATTTCCCACTGAACTAAATTACCATATTTTAAATGATATATCTACTTTCAAATCATCTCAGTAACTAGATGTTTCAAATATTTCAAGTTTAAGATTTTCTGGTCCTATAGCTCAGATTCTCATTTAGGCAGGTATTGATTTATACATAAACACTTAACCAGCCTGGTGGAGTGCCTATTTATAAAATCTTGCAGTAGTTTACAATAACACAAAGTATTCCCACTTCATCTATTTGTCTCTAAATGCAAATTGTTGCCTTTCACAGGCTTGAAAGCACCATGAACCTATTAGGAACAACCTCAGAAACACAAAGATCCTCGATTTCTTCAGCTAATATTAGCAAGTGAACTACAATTACAACTTCTGTTTAAATGCAAATCTTCAAGTGCCTCAAATTTTGGAGTAAGCAATGTGGATCTTGTAGCATTTCATAATCAACACTCATATTTTTTGAACATTTTTCATTTTATTTGTTATTCTATCCTTTGAATTATCTCATTTTTTAAACATTTTTCTGATAGTCCCTAGAATATACAACATTGCAAATGAAAAAGCAGTATCAAATCTGTCCTTTGGAAAATGTTTAAAAAATTGATATAGACTGTGGCTTTCCTCAGTTCCACTGTGGTATAACTGTGTCCTCAGAGCAGTCTTTGTGTAACTCAGTAATGATATTTTTTTGTTTAGTACAGTAGAAAATTACTGGTTTTCTCTGACAAACTGAAGAAGCAAACACAAATGCTTTATTGTAGAGTACTTAACTCACGACCATGTGGAGAAATATAATAACCGTTACTTTTTATTTCCTTTGAGTCTTATGACATTAACAAATATGGCTATTGAAATTAGTTGAGGAAGATAATCCTTACAACTCCAAATCAATCCTGTTAAAATATTATTGTTTAATTAACCTTTAGAAAACAAACTCTGCTATGTAATTTATCATTGCAAATAAAATCAGATTTGAACTAATCTTGCTTTGGAGCTCAGCATCCTGGTAAAATATAGGTTAAAATTAATACAACCATGCATGTTTTAGAAACAGCCTAAAGAAAAGTTTTCCTCAATTATGTCCAATAAAAGGTTTAATTTGGGTCATGAGAACATTTTGTTCTCTTACAATGACCACTTATGACTTTTATCCCAACAGCTACATTCAGAACCTGCCATAAGTTAATGAAAAGCTATTCAGCAAACATGTAATAAAAATGCTTCTGATCCCATTTTTTTAATGTCAGCCTTGTCACATCCCGAATTTTAGCTTGTTTGTGGGCTTTAAAGACTTTTGTTTATTGACTTTTGATTCATTATAATCATTTATGTTTATATGTTTGAATTAGGGGGATAAACATCAGATAATATGTTACTGAAAGCCATATAGGCCCAACATATTGTGAAAATGAGAAATTTCTAAACCCATATCCTTTAGGAACATATCAGTGAAGTGTATGAGAAAGAATCTAATGGCAAATTTTTCTTTCAAAATCATGAGTTCTACCTCCAGCTATTATGACACAGTAAATTTTGGATAGAGTGATAACATTTCATTTCCAAATATGTGTTTATTATCGTGGGGTACAGTTATCCCTGAAAACTACAAAAATCCTCTGGTTGTAGAAGTTAACATTATGCAGTATGATCTCCTTGTGTATTATAAAAAATAAGCAAAAATGTTTTAAGGTTTGGTGTGTCCGTGCACCAGTTCCCTGTAGTTGCGATGTGTCACAGAAATACACGAGTCGCAGAGGGAGTTTGCTTTCCATCCTGCGGTGACCTTCCGTGTGCTGACCTTGGATGGCTCGGACAGAGCCGCAGAAGGTGGTTGCGGCTGGGAGTGTGGTCAGCCTGGCCCGAGGGCTTTCTGTTCCACCATATGAAAGCTGAAATGTGCCAGTCAAATAAAATTTTTTAAAAGAGTATTTGCTATTTTGTGAAGACTTTCTGTGTTTTAAAACAAACTACTTATTTTATTAGTGTGGATTATCACTCTCAGGTTTCTTCCTTTAACCTGCGTTTATTAAATATCAACTCATTGCCAGGCATGGAGATGAAGTTTCTACTCTGTCCTTATGTATGAGAGGGTGTGTTTCATTTTTTCTCTCGACAGTTTAAATTAAGACAATTTATTTTTAGTTAAATATGCAAAATAACTAAAATTTGGTACTTATTTCTTGAGTAAATTTGAATGTTTATTTTTCTTTGTTTGCTACTTTATGTATATGCCTAGAGTACAATTTTAAGTGAAAAGCAAGTCTGTGGGACATTGAGAATAGACCAGTATACTAACTTTGACACCACACACAACCTGTATGAGTGTTTTAAAAAATACACCCTTCTCTTAAATTAATAACTAAAATAATTTCACAAGGCTACATGAGAATTTATATATTTGAAGATTTACTAATGCCATGATGTTAAATTTAACCACTGCCTGTCTTCTTCAAAACATGTTATAACAGTAATAAAAAACTATGCCTCACTGAAGAGTCACGCACATGCTAGTTGTTATTTTTAAATGTGTCTGAAATGTTGATTTTTATCTGGTCTCTATATCCTTGCAGAGAAAAAAATATTGAATCAATTTTGAGTTTTTAAAAATAATTGTATAAAATTCTTACAGATTGCCATCTATCTTGGATTTCCTATTAAAATAAGCTTACCTGATTTCAATTAAAAAAAAAAAAACCTTGGTCATTTTGCTTTTAGGCTACTAATAAAGGGGAGAAACCTAAGGCTGTAAAAATATCATAGAATGGGCCGGAGGGTTAGCTCAGTGGTTCCGGCGCCTGCCTCGCAAGCGCAAGGTCCTGAGTTCGATCCCCGGTTACCACATATAATGCTGGGCGTGGTGGCTCACGCCTGTAATTCCAGCACTCGGGAGGCAGAGACAGGAGGATTGCTGAGTTCGCTGCGGCTTGCCTGGGCACCATAGTGAGCTCAGAGCCAGCCTGAACTACAAAGCAAGACCCTGTCTGCAAAAAAAAAAAAAAAAAAAAAAAAAAAAATATCATAGATTGTGATCCTGCTCTATAATGTATCGCAATTATCTTCAAATGATACCTTAACCTCCCCCTAAACTATGTTTTAGAAAATTGTCTATATTGCTTATAATACTTTATTAGTCATTAAAATTATTTAGAGGTCCCTATTACATAAAGAAGTGGTACTAAATTGACTGGGACTCACTATGAAGAAACGCCTGCTCCTTGCTGTGTGCCCCTTCCTGGAGAATCCCCGGAAATGCGTGAAAGGCCAGGGTACTGTTCATTTCTTTCTCGGCGGGGCTCTGCAGCCCATTCACAGGACCACTGACTGGCTCCTTGTTCTCCTGCGGTTAGTTTCTGACTTTGGAGCCAAGTAGGGTGCCTACTGCCTCTGGAATAAACGTGGGAAATCTACAAAAATGTTGATGCCTAGCATACTTGGGAATTCTCAGTTTAGATATGGTTATTTTTATCTGTTTCTCCCTACTATGGCTAAAAATTAAAAGTTTTGAATTTTAATGAATGATATATTAAGTGGAGCACTAGATCCATGTTCTGTGGTTATTTTTAAGGGACTGAGTTCTAAAGGGATTGTGTCAGTACAGTAACAGTTGAGTAAAATAATAATTCTGAAAAAAATTGATTTCAAAATAGTTCCACAGGACACAGGTCCCATGAAGAATGGCTCTTGGAACTAACACCACCAGCACAGGTGATGTCCTAGGTTCAAAGAGAACATCACAAAGACTGGGCAGGAAGGAAATGGTGGTTTAATCAGTAAATAGTGGCAAAAGCTGACCTCACTCACTGCATCCTTTAGACTGGGAGGTCAGGCACAGTTTTCTCTCTTACCAAGTTGCCACAGAAGATGCCAGAGTGGATCCCAGTAGATTTTCTTCCTGGTGCTAACAGTTTTCACCTGTTCTCCTGCAAGTTCCTCATGAAAAAGACCTGTAGGTGGTGATTTACTCAAGTCTGGAAACCTGGGAAGGGATCCAGTGAGTAGTGAGCTTAAAGGATTTTTTTCAGATTTGGGAATTATTTGTGGCTTTGACATCGATAAGCCACTAGTTCTATCTTTCTTGTATTTGTGAGCTTTTAGTGCTTCTGTGACATTATTAGAAAATAACAAAATTTTAGACTAAAGGTTTACTTGACTTGCAACCTTCCACTTGAAACTGCAAATGGATTAAAGTCATTCCTATTTTAAATTGAAAAGGCATTATTTAATAACCTCTAAAATAAATGAGTTTAGAATATAAAATGCTGGGCCGGAGATTAAGCTCAGTGGTTCCGGCGCCTGCCTCGCAAACACAAGGCCCTGAGTTTGATCCCGGTAACCACATACAATGCTGGGCGTGGAGACTCACGCCCACCAACAATCAATACCACATACCACAGTGCCGGGCGTGGTGACTCACGCCTGTCATCCCAGTACTCGGGAGGCAGAGACAGGTGGATTGCTGAGTTCGAGGCTTGCCTGGGCTACGTAGTGAGCTCAGGGCCAGCTTGAACTACAAAGCAAAACCCTGTCTCAAAAAACAAAAACAAAAACAAAAACAAAAACAAAAACAAAAAAACAATATAAAATGCACCCATTTAAAACATTTCTACAGAGAAAATGCATTTTGGATTTAAAAGTGATTCATATTAAAGAACATAAGGATATTTTTATTTTAATTGTCTTATTATCTAAATATTTTCTAGCTGCTTCCTGACTCATGATATAAGTGGTTTTTCCATCATAAACTCTCTCCAAAATGAGCTCCCAGTGGTCAAAAGTGATGGGCCGCCTGGGTGTGGACTATGGTCTCCATGACGATGAACTAAAACAAGCCACTTAGGAAGTTAATTGCCACAGTCGTGTCTTTATAGTTTGCATGCCAAAAAAAAAAAGCAGAAATACAGACCTGGACGAGGGATCGTTAAGTCATATGGTAATTCTATTTTTATTTCTTTGAGGATCTTCATTACTACTTTCCATATTTGTGCCAGTTTATATCCTCACCAAGAGTGCGTAGGTTTTTTCCTTCTTCCCACCACTCCTGTCACGTGGGCTTATGATTACAGACCCACCCAAGGGCATAAGGTGAGATGAGGCAGAGCATGTATCTCCATAATTAGTGTCCATTTGTGTCTTTTGTTGAAAACCATCAAATCGGATCCTTTGCTTATCTTTTACATTGCATATGTGTGTTCTAGTTATATTTTGGATTTAATCCTGCATCAGCTGTACAGTTTGAAGATATTTTCAGTTTGTTGATTATTTCCTGCACGATGTAGAAACAGTGTAGTTTGATATAGTTCTATTTGTCTGTTTTTGCTTTGGTGCCTGAGTTTTTGATGTCATAACCAAAAGAAATCATTTCCATGGCTAACATCAGAGAGCTGTTCCTACTGTTTTCTTTTAAGAGCTTTATGGTTTTAAGTCTTATATCTAGGTCTGTTCATTTCAAACTTATTTTTGGATAGGATATCAAGTAAGGATCCAGTTTTGTTCTTTTGCATATACTTTCCAGTTTTGTGTGTGTCATTTATTCCAAAAACAATCCTTTGCCCACTATGTCTTTGTGGTCTTATAAAAACTTACTGATCTTGTATGTTCAGGTTTATTTTTTGTCCTCTATTCCTATCTGGTAAGCTATGTGTCTCTCACAGGCATCTCACTGATGCCTGTGCTCTACTAGTTTGCAGATATGTTGTTTTAAGCTAAGCGCTGCAAAGAATACTAACAGTAATTCTAAAATAGTACCACAGGTACCCATGCACACTTATTCTTCTAAATGATGAGATGTAATCTTGTGCCTGGACGTTCATTAAAAAAATTAAATGAGCACAGCTAATGGGCAGTAATTTTGAAGACTTTCCCAAACAGGTCAGGGTGAAGTCAGAGAATCTTATCTCAGCTACTTATCTGTGGAGACACGGTTGGTGACAGTCTCACCCTCGTGTTATAATGCATCTTCTTATTTTCTCTGCAACTTTGTGGATAGATTGCCTCTGTTCTGGACTTATCTGCAGAAACTACAGTTCTTGACTCTTAATTCATTAAGCTGGTAGTCCAAAAGAAGAAGTTGTCTGCTGGGCGTGGTGGCTCATGCCTGTAATCCCAGCACTCGGGAGGCAGAGACAGGAGGATTGCTGAGTTCGAGGCTTGCCTGGGCTACATAGTGAGCTCAGGGCCAGCCTGAACTACAAAGTGAGACCCAGTCTCAAAAAAACCAAAAAGTCTTCTGTGCAATTGAGTAAGGAAAAATGATTTAGGTATACATTTTGCATAAAGTAGTTAAATACTTTTTTACAGCGAGTATAGAAAAAGGGTTAAACCTTGTAGTGACTTTCTCTGAGTTCCTATGTACTTATCAGGTATAGTTTGTTGTACAGTGAACTGGGAGGGTTAATCTAATTTGTTTACCTAGGGTTTCTCATTTCTAAAACTACCACTCCTGTAGGTCATTCTATGTATGCCTCTAACATTGTTAATTGATTTATTTGAACTCTTTTTTTAAGAGAACAGAAAATATACACAATATCCTGTCCTCTGCCATTGTTTAGAATCATGAATATTTAATACTCTATAGGAATGTTCTACTTTCTCATTTAAAATCTGTCTTTGTCACAGTGATGCTAGTGCTACCACACTTACTGATTTTCTTTGTGTTAAATATTCAGACACAACATGAATATCTTCTGAAGCCAGTGGCTAATGCCAAGACACTTTTCCACTCTGGGTGGCAAGTACCCTTGAATGCAATGATAGTATCATCATGGAAGAGATCTCATTAATTTGCTTCAATATCTGAAAACTGATGGCAGGGCTTTCCATTTGTTTGAATCATGCATCAGTGTATCTTGCTTGTAGACTACCTTTATGCCCTAGAACACTATACATACCTGATGAATAAAATAACAGATCGCTGCTTTCCTCACTCAGGATGCTCACGAACTGACTTTGCTTTTCTCTGCCCCTCTGAAAGGTGAGACTTCCAATCTCTAAGGCATGTGAGAAGACTAGCTAATCCAAGAATAACCAGGTTGACCACCATCTTCAGCAGTTTCCCTCAACATACATCACAAAGAGGCAAATTTTTTAATGAGCTCTAAAATGCTGTGTTGGTTCTGAATAGCTGCATTTAAACCTCTATTTTTGTTATACCTTCAGACATGGAAAACCACACCCTGGATGTCAAATCTCATGAAGGGCGATATTTGTAAGATAAGTACTGAATCAAATGCAGTACAAACAGTTTTAAACATCTCCATTTAGATTATATTCAGTCTTATCCTGGACCAAAAGCAGCTGAATCCATAGTAAAGTTAAATGGTCATTAAAAATTGTGTGATATAGGAAATTCTACATGATTCTCCTTAAATTAATATCAGGTATCTGTTTCAGATAATTGTGCAATATCATTGTTCATTATGTTTTATTTAAATCACCTCTACTGACATGCCTC
The DNA here is from genome assembly GCA_004025085.1 of Thryonomys swinderianus. Classification (NCBI taxonomy): domain Eukaryota; kingdom Metazoa; phylum Chordata; class Mammalia; order Rodentia; family Thryonomyidae; genus Thryonomys; species Thryonomys swinderianus. The sequence goes on along the minus strand of PVIC010026183.1, from coordinate 15,622 downwards.
TAAGTGAAAAATCATATTATTATTCCTCATCTCAAACATTTCAAAAATACTTATGTATATGAATTTCTCTATATCTCAGTAAGGCACAGTAAACATAGAGACCCATTATTTTTCTATTGGAAAAAATGTGTCAGGGCCATAGCTGAATCCATGTACTTCAGAATTAATGTGTGAAGATATTATTCATGCTTAACTGAAGAGCATTTAACCATGAGAAAGGTGGCTCACATCAAGCCAAATCTAAAGCTTACCTGTCAGGGATTTTGCCAGGTCTGTTATTTAAGGTGGTGTCAGAGGCACAGGAAGTACCTATCGTATGTAACTGCTGAGGTTCTCTGAGGGAAGCATCGCATGGGTTCTCTGCTGCCCAGCTCTGGCTCCAGCACTGAAGCCCTAATTTCAGTGTTTCCCAGAGCTGCTGGCTGATCTGCCTGAGGTCATGCCTTCTTTCTGGGTTCTGGAGTTCCACGAAATGACCAGTGCACACATGATCAGCCTGCTCTTGCAGCCAGAAGCCAAACACACCAACTTCAGGTTTTCAGGGTAATGGATTGGTGTGGTTTCTGCACCCAGCACCGAGGACAGGGTGAGGCAGATGGGAGATGACCATTTAAACTTTTCTGTACACAGGTTGCACAGAGAATTTTCTTCAGGGACTGAACTATTTTTATTTTTAAAGTCTAAAATTTCATCAAAGAGTTCAGATAGACATCATAATTTGGGGTGACAAACTTAATTTTGGTCAATATTTTTCTGCTTCCTTTTTGTTGTGTGAGTAAGCTAGATTTATCGTCTGATTGTAATGAAATGAGAAAATTTGAGCTCCTCCTTCACAGTAGGAAACAAAATAAGTAAACATGAAAATACACTCACCTCTCATTCCAGTCACAGCTAAAACTCAAGGTGAAGTTATGCTTAATAAGAAAAAAGAAAAGCTGCATGCAGATAATTCCAGATTTGAAGTCAGTATCAAGATTTTCATTCATTTTGTGGTAGTGATGTTTAAGAGCTTTTGAAATGATAGTTAACTTCAAATAATCTCGTTAACTTTGTGTAATTAAATCATCCTTGTGATTTTTAAATGAAACAGTTGAAATCAGAGTTTGAATATTTATTTGGGGGACTTACTGATGTTTCATAAAACTCTCTTTTCTTACGGTAAAATTTCCCTGAAGGAAAGATGAACCTCCAGGTGCCACATCTGTTCCCGTGAATAGAATAACATCCTCATTCAGCAGGAACAGATGCAGAAGCAGCGAGGTCCTCTCTCCGGAGAACAACACGTCGGAAAGAAAGGCCCTGGCGAATTACCACAGGCTAACACTGAGCAGGAATGTTAACTCGTTTGACAACTTTGTGCACATGTGGCAAGAGTTAGTGAGAGTCAGGTTTATCTTCCTGACATTTACAGATGTCTTCAAGTAATGATTCTTTTCATCAGGAAAAAAAAGTACTATGTGAAGGATTTTTTTTTTTTTATGAAGAACGTGTGTATGCTTTGGTTGTTTTTGTATTTGTCTTCCCATTATTCAGCATTACCACAAACATTGTTATAAATCATGTCTGAGAGAGAGAGAGAGAGAGAGAGAGAGAGAGAGAGAGAGAGAGAGAGAGAGAGAGAGAGTTCTCTTTCTGGAAATTTATGTTTGCAATAACACAGACTATGAATCATTGGTAATTCAAACTTTGTACCTTAGCTAACCGCATAAGAATGACTGGACTCTATCTGGAGTTGATTCTGCATGGAGATGTGACTTTAAGTCTTACGGCGCAATATAGGGATTCCCCCCCTTCTAGGTGAATGGGCAGATTACCTCCTATCATCTTCTCTACTTAGGTAGAACCATGTCACCTTCTGTTTCCAACAGAAAAACATGTAACACTTCCTCAACAAAACCTTGAGCTGTAGGTTTGAGACCCCATAGAATTCATTTTCTTTCTGTGTTTTCCATGAACTCTACGTGCGATAGATACTGAAGCTGCAGGAGGATGGAGAATTCTGAGAGCTGGTGTGGAGGATGTAATCCTACTTGACAAATGGCCAGTCCAATTTTGGAAGTCACTGGTGTTCTGTGAGTCTGAGCTAGCACCACATATCTATCCCATCTTGGTTTCTATCTGTTAATAAATCTATCAGTCACAAGATCTATCACCCAGATGTTTATTTAAATATAGTAAGTATATGTTATAACTCTAAATCTTTGAAACATTTTTAATTTAATAGAGAGCTCAAAGACACAGTTCCTAAGGATTGGATAGTTAATTTTTGAAAGCACTAATATCACTGTGGGTCCTCCTAAAGGACTAAACATTGTCTCAACCTATTTTACCTGTATTGGTCTGTACCTTCTCCATTTGTTAAAAGGCACAAATGTACCCCCCAAAAATGTAATGAATTTTCATTCAGATTTTTCTTTGTGTAGTACAGATAAATTTGATTTAATGTTATTTTATATATTAATCCCAGTTTTTTGCTAATATTTTGGGAGCTAATTTTATTGATGCTGACGATTATGTTCCAACATGGTCACAACTCCACAGTGTTCCTGATCTTAGCACCTTATGAGTTCTTCAAAGGAATTATTTAGCAGACTTCATCAAGTCTACATATCCTCAAGTTAAAGAGATCTCATAAATTCTTTTTCTGTATTTCTTCCATGTTATTTTTTTAATATTTTCTAACGTGTATGTACATTTTCTTCTCAGCAAACATGTTTCTTTTTCTTACCACGGGATTTTTGTTTTTTCAACTGACCACTTTTCAGATTATGGCATTCATTCCCATTCTGTGGTTGAACACTCCAGTTGCACTTTCGTTAACATGCAGAAGCAGACAGGAAGTGAAAAGTGCCATTGGACCAAGACTGAAGTGAGTGGCTGCTGCACAGAAGCATCTGCTCCTCCCTCGGACTGCACTGCTGTGGTTAACGACGTGGAAACAAGGGATGGCATGTAAACAGAGGGACAAACAAAACTGGGAAAATCAATGCAGACACAATATCCCAGTTGCTTTAAAACCTGAATAAGGAAGCTATGCTCTGAAGATGCCTTTATGGTTTGGAAACTTTTAAAGTACATAGAAGATCCTTAAGATTAACATACCTAGTATGAGTTGAACAATTACAAGGAGATAAAATAACACAACTTCAAAACAACACTAGCATTTATTGTGAGTGTAGCAGAAATAATTCTGCGAGCTAATATAGCCACACGGTCATTAATAGAGGCTGCCTGTGTGCTGAGGAGCTAATCCGTCTCATACTTGGCCTTCTGTTGGTCACATCCCTGAAATCATGCCATGGAATATCATTACACTCAAACGAGATAGTGGTAGGAGAGGGAATGGAAAAGTATTGATCACAGTTAAGAGCAAGAATTTCCAGTTTACTATTGCAGAGTAGGGGGACCTTAGATAAGAATAATACACCATGCACTTCAAAGAGTTAGAAGGATTTTGAAACTTCTCATCACAAAGAAATAACCAAGTATTTGAATAGGTATGCATATTTAACCTGGCTTAAGGACCACACAACGGACAAATGTAACTAACATGATACCTCATTTATGCAAACAATTTTTGTTATTTCATAAAAATTAAAAATTAAAACAAAGCAATATGGTAGATGTGAACAGTCTCTATAGTTGCCATTGTCCAAACAGAAGAGTTAGACACACTGTTGCAAGGTAAAAATGTAATTCATGAACTATGCCAAAAATCACAAGTCTACTCAGAGGAAATAAATGATTTTGGTAGATTGAGGGCATTTGGCTAGATTTTCAAAGCCAAAATCTCATGCTTTCATCACCCATTTCCCCACAAGATATTGCACAAGCCACACAAACAAGACGGTGTACTGTAAAGGGGGCGCTACCTTCTTGTTGGATGGATCAAGTCACGATCCCCAACTGCAGGTCTCTCATAAGACTGAGATGGAGCAAACAGCTACATTCCAAAGAGTGTTTGGGGACTGCATATTCTCCAAGTAAATAACCAATAGGAGGTTAGACACATGGCAGGAAGCTATTGGCTCCCTCTTGAAGGAGCATTCTTCTCCAAAACATTTCACCAAAGGTCATGTTCAACTAACTGTGTGAAACTCATCTGTTACCCAGTATAATCTGTACATAAAGTCTAATAATTAGAACTTTTAGCCACATGGGCAATATGCTATAAGAGTAAGAATTAAGGATGATTTATAAAAAAGGTAGATAGTTATATTTATAACTTTCCTGATTTACTCATAATTTTCAAAATTGCAAGGAGCTGCTTTATTGTTGGATTTATTAATCTTTCGTGTACCTGTAATGTATGCCATTTTAAGGCAAGATTCAACTTGCAAAAGCCCTAGAATTTAAAGTAATAATATATTTTAATGAATAAACATGGAAAATGTAGCATGGCAGAAATATAGTAAATAAATCTAGAGACAAATTGAAAACAAATATATATAAGTCATGTCAACATAATTTTCTTCATGCAAAACTGTTAAATCTGTGGGAAAAAAGGTCAGTATCAAAAATAGTAAAATGGGGAAAGCCTATGACAGATTAGTTATAGGAAAAGTAATTTTAAAATAGAAGTGTTCAAATTCACCCTAAATACATATATACAAACTATAACTGCATATAAATGCCACTTTCCTATTTGAATCACCAAAACTTAATAACGTATCACAGAATGATTGTGCATTCCTTATGAGACTATCATAAAGAATAACGATCTCTTTAGTAGTTAATTTGCCAACATACATAAAATCCTGCTGCTCGGACTGCATCTTCAGATGCGCTCACTGTGTTAACAGATCTGTGCACAGGAGAACACACTGGACCGTCTGCAGAAAGCTTTATCAGTTATGATGATCGCACAATTAAACAATGTGTAGTCATTGAAATAATGAGGTGGGGCTTTTTGACCGTGATTATGATAAGAAAGCGATTGCTACTGAACAGTGTAGAATAAAGTGCACATGAGGTTCTCATTTCCACTTGTGCCTATTATTTGACAGGGAAAAAGTCTATATTTGCAATATCATTCTGTTGACTTGCTATACAGAAAAATAAAAATAGGAACAAAGAGGGTCATCTTATTTGGTTGTTTTATTTTCCACAATTGCATTTTCTTGATTCTGTTTTTATACAACAGGCACCCAGAGAAGACAGTGGAGGGAGCAATGTGGAGACTGAAGGACCTTCTTCTCATTAGAATCACCCGTGAAATGATGGTCCTGTGAGAACCCTGCGCAGAGGAACACCTGGGCTGTGATGTGAGGTGAGCGACTGCAGACCCTGTGCCCTGGGACTCAGCCTGGTGCTGGCTCGCAGAGGTTACATGACTCATTACTTCTCCACAGCAGAACTCAACTCTGCAAACTGGCTGGGCTCCTTCTAAATGGAACAGATTGTATTAGGTGCTGAAAGGACAGTAGTCTATCAAATATAGTGACTAAACGTTGTCAGACAGAAGCATTATAAACAAACGACAGGACTCATTTCCCAAATCACTGCATCTTAGCTGGGTGTTTGTCCCACCAGACTTGCTACTTTCTAAACGCTCTTTACCAGAACTGATTCCCAAAGTGGGTTCAATCCAGCCAGACAAAAAAAAAAATGTTGGATGGATCAAAAACAAAAAACATAGTATATTTTACAGATAAGCACATTTAATCCCACCTGAGCATTCCCATTCTCATTCCTCGGCAGCCCTCTACTGTGTGCCACACACTGGTCTCTCCAGTGCTTCCTATTTCACAGATTAGGCCTTTTTCTTGCTCCTTGCACCAGCACCAAGAAGTGCTCAAATGGAGACTGAGCACTGGACCCGGTTAGCACCTTTATTTTGCAGTTTTCTCCCCTATGTGTATTGAACATGGTGATCCAGGCTGAGGACCAAATAGGCTCCGGCCAGTTATGCGCTTCTATTCCTTGCTGTTTCCTTGCAGGACCTTTCTCAGTCTCTGTTGGCAGCTCGGTTACTCTGCGTCGTGGTCTTGTTTCTCCTCTAGGAGCTTCAGGTTTCCAGCCTGAGTCACTGGCCTCGGACCCTGCCAGACTGCTTCTTCTGTCTCACTGAGGTTCCCTCCAACAGGCATCTCCCCCCGAAGGCCAGAACTGAGTTCAGCAGGGAATTCACTGGGAATTTTCATAGTAATACTATAGACTTTCTTCTCCAGCTTCTCCATTCAAAATTTCTCTACGTATTCAAAACTGTATTAAAAATACTTACATTATTTATTTGTCCTATCAAAATCTTGTTTTCATATTAACAGTAGAATGTGTTGTGTAGTGGAGGGTTGTCTGAATAATATGCATTAATGATATCAATAAGGTTATTAAATTAACATGTGAACTTCATTCCATTATTTTCCTGTAATATATATTCCTATTTGTAAAATAGAATGCTAATGTAGTTTTCTTTTTTAATGTAGTCTTCTTTCCTCACCATAGTTTTCTAAAACATAAATAATACATGTTATAACTATTTTAGAAAACAATAGTTTAAAAAACAATAGTTTTCTAAAACATATATAACTTATAGTACATGAAAATACCCGCAGTTGAAATTATTGACAGTGAAATTATTAAATGCTTTCTACTGAATATATTTCCAGTTCTCATTATTTAAAAACTATTTACCAAAGAGGAAAGTACTAATTTTAATCACATTTTCTGTTTGTATTAAAGCTAGTGTAAGTGATGAAAACGTTAAAAATACACTGGAAAGTTAACACTATCATTCTAACACGGACTGGTGTGCAAAGCATTGGGATTATTGAGGAAATCAAATGAGCAGCATGAGTAGTAGGCAGAAATTTGCCTATGGTCGGGAGCTGGGAAACTGATTTGGCAGAGTAAGCAAATGTGGGTTAAGATGGAAAATAATGGAGCACTTTCATTGTGTCAGACTGAATGGAATATTTCAGCTAACAACATTGGGCTTTTCAAATCTATTCATAGTAGACAGTAGACAAGAGAAAATTGCTCTTTAAAGTGACAGGGAGAATTGTATCTTTTAGATAAGGGGTAAAAAGATTTGCTAAGCGTTTTATTTTTGCTCTCATCTGGAAAGAGGAGGGCTGTATTCTTCAGGTATATTTCTTACACGTATCGTTGTGCAGACAATCGGCACCACATCCAATCAGAGACTGCCACAGACTCGTTCTAACACTCTAGTCTCACTTAAGAAAATGCAGAGAATGCCATTGGTGCCCACGTACTCCTATAGGGAGGAATCTCTGTCTTCCTGATGAGGTGTGAAAGCAGAGCACGTTTCATTCTAGTTAGTGAACCTGCTAGAAGATTTAAAGTCTGCTGTGGTTCTCCCGTGTGGACCCCGTTTGAACACTGTCTCTGCAGAATGTTACAATAGAGAGTGAAAGGCAGAGGCAGAAGGTGGTTTATTTGACTGATACATAACTCATCTGATAGATTATTGAGGTAGACACTAGAATACAAATCACTAGGACCACAGGCCATGCTCTCATAGGCATGTTGGGCTGGTAACGGGATCCAAGCTGCCCCAAAGCCAACACTCTGAAGTCGATACACATGCGCTGGCTGCAGAGCAGTCTTTAAGGTGCGCCCTGTCTACCTGTGTGAAGACTGACCATCTGACCCCAGCTTTCTCTTTCCGGTGCCCTGGTTGGTAACATGAGGGATGCCGTTGTCAGGCTCCATCTCCCTCTGGCTCCAGCTAAGACTGGTGGGTCAGAGGTGCATCGAACTGCCGGCTCCGCCTTTCACACTTCCTCTCTAGCTCTGGATCTGTTCCTGAACTACAAACGGCCTCACCATTCTCATTCAAATGTACACTATTCCCCACCAATAATCAATTCTCTACATTAAAGCCTTTTCATAAAGAGCGAAAATAATTTCTCTTTCTGGGTTGAATCCCAACTGAAAAAAATATATTACTCTTTCTCACAAAAGTATCATCTTTTAAAATGATACATCAGAAATTAGGCACAGACATTCTCAGGTTTGTGATTAACAGAATCATGGAAACTTGCCTGTATGACATCTTCAAAATTTGGGCTGTAAAACATTTTCTGTGTTAAGTCAACTTAAGTTTAAGGAATTTTAATTCTTTGTGAGGAAATGAGTTTGCAATATAGAAAAAATCATTCTATAAATTTATAACAATAGTAAATTTAATTGAAGAATAGGGAGGATGTCTAAAGCATTTTCAGCTTCATATCTAGGACAAGAGGAGGTTGAAAACATGCACATTAGAGCTGTGACATTGACTTCAGTTCAGCTCTTTGTGCCTTGATGGTTAAGCAAAGTACACTGGTGGAGAACAAAGTCCAGATTCAAAATTTATTTCCCGTCAGACTTCCTTCCAATATGTCATAATTTGTAGAAGAGTATGAATGAAGGAACATGTAAAGAGTATGAATCCTTAATATTTTGGTGATAAGGATGATTATTCTTTGATCATGTTCATTCTCAGGATCATAGTCCCCATGAGGCTACTTAAGATACCAAAAGTGAATAAATCTGGTTTGCAAACAACTGATTTATACCATCAGTTAGTGGTTTCTAATGAGGAAGTATTTTTGTGCTTATAATAACTTTTATGCTGGGTTTGAGAGTGGGATGTGAAGGAAAAAAATCTGAGAAATTATTTACTCATCAGGCTCTGAAACTATTTCACTTATATATTGTAATAAACTTGTTACCAAATGCATTAACTTTATGCTCCAAAATAAAAATCAAATGGAATAAGACAGGGAAAGAATTGCAATGCACCATGTGATCTTACAGTTTATAATGTGTAGATTACAAGGAAAATATCATTCGTAGTGCTTTAATACCAGTACTGTATAACTAAAAATACTATGATTACTTCCTAATGTTTTATGGATGTTCCTCAATGTTCAAAGTGCTTTATGTGTTTTAGTTTGAGAAAGAAAATCTACAGCTACCAAATGGAGAATCTGAGACCAGAGAGATTCAGTAATGCCCTGTCATAGCTCAAAAGTGGATTTGGGTCCATATGCAGTTGGAAGAGCAAAATAAAACAGAAATGGTAGGAAAACACAAAGTAAATTGTGTGGAGGTGGGAAGAGGACTCAGGGAAGGGTAAAAGTGAAGGAATGATGGGAAAGGGGAGTAAAAATGACCAGGTGCAGGTATATGAAGGTGAATGCAGTTATTGTGCATCACAAACATGTATTATTAATAAAAGACTAGTAAGAAATATAGTTTCTAGAGAAACATTTATCTTTGGAAACAATTTAGATGACATTCAGTATATAACCCCTTTGTGCTATTGTTGCAGCTTCTCTAAGCATCTGTTTAATCCAGATTGAGTAAATAAAGACAAAGGTGTCTTCCATATTGGGCTGAAATGTTACAGAAAGGGACAGCAGTCAACACAGAATGATTCCCAAACTGAACAGGATATGGGTCAAGCCATAAATGAGATGTAAATTTTTTAAGTAAAAACTTAAGGACTGAAGATTGACTTTGTATAGAAACGATAGATGGAGAACTTGAAATACTTGATTTGAGCGTGCAAAGACAAGATAGTGTCCAAAATATTGAAAATATGGGATTACTTGGAAACCTAAGGTTAATTATTTTTTTAAAATTGAATTCTTTATTGGTACAATTTATATACATCTCACAATCACGTATAACATTGGGGAATTTGTACCAGTATATGATACAAGTTAATTCTCATTTTTACCCATATCCCTACCCACCCACATCTCCCCACCCCCTTTATACATACTCTTATTTTCTTTCTGTATTTATTCCTTCCCCTCATTACATTTCCACACCAAATTTCCTATGGAAATTTCCCACTCTATAAAAGCTGTCATACTTTCTAGAGCTCATTTGCATCCACAGGTGTTCATGTCAAAGAGAAGATCTGGAATTTGCCTGTGATCTATTGATTTCACTTATTAGTATATCCTACAGGTGTCTCCATTTGCACCTAAATGGATTGATCTTGTCATTCTTTATGGCAGAGTAATTCTCCATTTTATAAAAAAGACCACATCTTCTTTATCCACTTTCCAGTTGATGGACATTTGGGTTGTTTCCAAGATTGAGCTAATTATTATATTATCCTCCGCATCAATATTGAACCTTCAGAATGATTTTAATCCAGCTACCTCAAACTGGCTGTACAGGTCAAAAGTTAAGAAAGTTAACTTTAAAATTATGATAGCTATCTAAAATTAAACACTTTTAGTTGTCAAAGGCCACCAAAATTTTTAAAAAAGTAGTCAAACTTTGGAAAATATTTGAAGTCTTTACAAAAAAGATAACATCATCAATATTTGTGAGGTATTTAGAAATTATTTAGAAAAACATGGTCACCCCTACGGAAATAATGACAGCAACATTTACATTATGAAGATTGTAATGTTAAGAATTATTGATTTAAAAATTTGCACTTAATGTTTGTAAAGATGTAAAAAAATGATGCATATATTCTATCAGAAATGTAAAATTATTTACCAATATAAGGAAGACATCATAAACGTGAAACTTTGAAGTAACTGACTGTTGATCAATATGAATTGGCTGAACCAATACCTCTATTACAGGGAAACCATAGGCTGAACTGGAACTGTGTTATCTTGATTGACTTGGGAGCTGCCTAGGTCAGGAAAGCACCTCTGGATGTGTCCAGGTGTTGAGGAGCTGTGACTTTGGCCCCTTCATCACTGGTGTCAACCCCCCAAGGCCAGAGTCCCCTAAAGTTGTGAGCAAAGTTAAACTTTCCCTCCTTTGATTTGTGGGTGCTGAATATTATATCTCAGAGGTAGAAAAGCCAATGAACACACAGCGGTGGAGGTGGACTGAGGCCTGCACACCAGCCCGCTCCACCCCGAGCGGCACAGATGACGCGGCTGCTCTGGGTGCCATTCTGTCCCTGGTGGCAGCAGCGGTGGAGGCGGACTGAGGCCTGCACACTGGCTTGCTCCACCCCGAGTGGCAGAGATGACTCAGCTGCTCTGGGTGCTATTCCATTCCTGGCAGTGGCAGCAAACTGAGGCCTGCACAACGGCCCGCTCCACCTCAATCTGGGGCAGACAACTCGCTACCCCAGGTACTACTCCTTCCTGGCAGTGGTGTCGGAAGACTGAGGCTTGCCCACCAGCCCACTCTACCCAGGAGCCGTGGAATGAGGAATCAGGTACAGACCCCGGGCACCATCCCCACCATGGAGGATTGAGGCCCACCAGCCAGCCCCAACCCCATCCTGGAGCTGCATTATGAGGACCCAGGTCCAAGAGGAGCCAGAGCCATTTCCTGCATCCCTCCACACTGCAGCTGCGCTGAGAGAACAGGCAAGATAAAGGGGGGGGGCAGGAATCTAGCTTCTATTTTGTCATCTACTCCTAGATCCCTCTACTCACCTCTTGACCACACACCCTCTCCTATCTTCTTGTCAGAAGCAATACCCAGAAGTAAAAGACTCTTAGGCTGCCCTATTTCTTCTCCTATACTACTATAAGAAGGTGTACAAAGGCTCCAACGGTCTTACAGCACACAGTTGGTACTGTTTTATATACGGCCTTTTATCCTCTATTACCTGCTAGCATATATGAGGTTCTAGAGTATAGGTGATCTTCATAAATATGCTAACCCTATTTCACTCTCCTTCTGTCCCCCTACCTCCCTCATTCTCCAGTAACCTCTTATTGCCAAAGGGTTCAGTGGGTGCATTTATGATCTACATGTTGTATACACATTGCTGATTAATTCTAAATTTTGGCATAGGGACATAGAGGTAACTCATAAGCTCAAAGTCTCCAGAATAGAATTTAACAACACTTTTTATTTACTGTGTTAAATACTGATATTGATATTGATTGTATTATGGTAACAAACATGATGTGATTGTTCTGCTCAAAAACCTCCCATGATGTGTCAGAACTGAGAACTTTCAAGAGTCATTACACATTCAAGGAGGACACTCCAGGAAGGTGCCACATCCAAAGAGCCCCAGATAATAGAAAGAAAGAGACCTGCAACAAACATTGCCCTGTCATCAGGCAAAGAATAGCATTAGTAACAACGAAAGAGTAGAAATGAGAAAATATGCCAAAAACCAGACACAAAGATCACCACCACAGTGAAATTCAGAGAAAAGAGAAATAGGGCAAACTGAAACTCAAGCACCAGGACTCTTGGAGATGGTAACTAAAGCAGATCTAGTAAAATGGAAATCAGAACTCATCTCTGAGATCAAAACAGGAATACTGTCTACAGTGAAAGACATCATTAAAGAAGAGATCAGTGAGAAGATACGACCCAAGACAGCAGAAGCAATAGAACCTTTTAAACAGTTTCAAGCAGAGCTCCAGGGAATGATGAAGGAGAAGGAAAGCTTGAGAAGTAGGATGAATGAAGTAGAGAATCGAATCTCAGACCTAGAGGACAGCAGAGCAGCCAATGAGCAGGAAAGATATAATCTATGGAAAAGAGCAAGGGACCATGAGAAATCAATTCAACAGCTTCTAGATGATTCAAAGAAAAATAATATAAGACTGATTGGAGTGACTGAGGAAGCAGGAGACAGTGTAAAAGACATAAAAGCTATTGTCAGAGATAACAACAGAAAACTTCACAGGAAAAGAAATAGACATACAGATAAGTGAGGCCTATTGGACTCCAAAAAAACCTTGATGTAAAAATATCTACACCTAGACATATAATTATCAAGTTTCCAGATGCACAACAAAAGAATGAAATACTGAAAGCAGTGAGAGAAAGGAAGAAAATCACCTACAAAGGGAAGCCCATTAGGATCACAGCAGACTTTTCAACACAAACACTCAACGCAAGGAGAGCATGGAGGGAAGTATTTCAAGCATTGCAGGAAAATAACCTCCAACCTGGACTGTTGTATCCTGCAAAACTATCTTTCAGAATAGATGGGGAAATAAGATACTTTCATGACAAAGAGCACTTGAAAAACTCCACAAATGTGAAACCTGCACTCCAAAACATCCTAAAGAATATCTTGGAGGGCCGGAGGATTAGTTCAGTGGTTCTGGCACCTGCCTCGCAGGCACAAGGTCCTTAGTTCGATCCCAGTAACCACATACAATGCTGGACGTGGAGACTCATGCCCACCATCCATCAATACCACATACCACAGTGCCAGGCGTGGTGGCTCACGCCTGTAATCCCAGCACTCAGGAGGCAGAGACAGGAGGATTGCTGAGTTCGAAGCTTGCTTGGACCACGTAGTGAGCTCAGAGCCAGCCTGAACTATAAAGCGAGACCCTGTCTCAAAAGAAAAAACAAAAAAAGAATATCTTGGAAAAAAAATACAGAAAATTGCATACGCAGGAGACCCAGGATAGTGAATTCATTGGGGCAAACAAGAAACTAAATAGAGAAGGGGAAAAGCAAGGAAGGAAAAAAAAAAAAAAAGAACAGGGAAAAATGCCAGCTCTGAATATGTCCATATCAGTCATAACCATTAATGTCGATGGACTCAATGAGCCAATTAAAAGACACAGACTAGCAGATTGGATCAAGAAGCAAGATCCTACAATCTGCTGCATACAGTAAACACACCTAATTCAGAAGGAAACCCATAGACTGAAAATAAAAGGTTGGAAAACAATCCTCCATGCCACAGGAAACTGCAAAAAAGCAGGAGTGGCTATCTTGTCTGCAGATAAAATAGATTTCAAACCCTAACTGATTAAAAGAGATAAAGAAGGTCACTATATCCTCGTACAAGGAACTATCCAAGAGAAAGAAATAACAATCATAAATATTTATGCACCAAACTCTAATGCACCCAACTATATAAAACAAACATTATTGGACATGAAAAGCCAGTTAACCACAAATACAATAGTAGTGGGGGACTTCAATACTCCACTGTCACAAATTGACAGATCAACTGGACAAAGAATCAATAAGGAAATACTTGAGCTCAATCAAACTTTTGAGCAAATGGACTTATTAGATGTCTACAGAATTTTTCACCCTACAAAGCGAGAATATACCTTCTTCTCAGCTGCTCATGGATCATTCTCCAAAATAGATCACATTCTAGTCCATAGAACAAGCTTAAGTTAATGCAAAGGAATCAAAGTTATCCCCTGCATACTATCAGACCATAGTGCCTTGAAACTGGAGCTGAATAGCAGAAGACATTCCAAGATCCACACAAACACATGGAAATTGAACAACACTCTGTTAACCAACCAACGGGACACAAAAGAAATTAAAGAAGAAATTAAACAGTTTCTACAACTCAACAACAACCCCAGCACAACATACAGGAATTTATGGGACAGAATGAAAGCAGTTCTGCGAGGGAAATTCATAGCAGTGAATGTATACACTCGGAAAATAGATCAAACTGAAATAAACAATCTAATGATAAATCTCAGACAATTAGAAAAAGAGGAGCAAAACAAACCCAAAGCACATACTAGAGAGGAAATTATAAGGATCAGAGCAGAAATTAATGCAATGGAGACAAAGAGAACAATACAAAGAATCAATGAGTCAAAGGGTTGGTTCATTGAAAGGATAAATAAGATCAACAGACCCTTAGCCAACCTTATCAAACAAAGGAAGGAAAAGCCTCAAATCCATGCTATAAGGAATGAAAATGGAGAAATCAGCACAGATCCAGAAGAAGTCCAAAGGATAATAAACACCTACTTTGAGAATCTATACTCCAAGAAGATGGAAAATCTAGAAGAAATGGATAGATTCCTAGACTCATATGAACTTCCAAAGTTGAATGAAGAGGTTATAAAAATGTTAAACAACCCGATATCAATCTGGGAAATTTAAAATGTAATAAAAAACTTACCAACAAAGAAAAGCCCTGGTCCTGACGGCTTCACTGCTGAATTCTACAAAACTTTTAAAGAAGAGTTAATACCAGTACTCCTCAATCTCTTTAATGAAATTGAAAGGGAAGCAGTACTCCCAAAATCATTCCTTGAAGCAACCATCACCTTGATTCCAAAGGCAGGGAAAGATCCCACCAAAAAAGAAAACTACAGGCCAATCTCTCTAATGAACATTGACGCAAAAATCCTCAATAAGATACTTGCAAACAGAATACAGAGAGTTATCAAGAAAATCATACACCCTGATCAAGTTGGATTTATCCTAGGGATGCAAGGCTGGTTCAACATACGTAAATCAATCAATGTAATACACTATATTAACAGACTCAAGGACAAAAACCATATGATTATCTCAATAGATACAGAAAAAAGCATTTGACAAAATCCAACACCCATTTATGATCAAAACCCTATAGAGAGTTGGAATCAATGGACTTTATCTCAATTTAATACAAGCTATTTATGAGAAACCAACAGCCAGCATCCTACTTAATGGGTAAAAACTGAAACCTTTTACACTAAGATCAGGAACAAGACAAAGATGTCCGTTGTCTCCACTCTTGTTCAATATAGTGCTGGAAACATTAGCCATAGCAATCAGGCAGGACAAAGACATAAAAGGAATAAAGATAGGAAAGGAAGAAGTTAAACTGTCATTATTTGCTGATGATATGATACTCTATCTAGAGGATCCTAAAAATTCAACCAAAAGACTACTAGACTTAATTACCAGATTTGGTACTGTTGCTGGATACAGGGTAAATGCT
>PVIC010026182.1:0-24684 GCA_004025085.1 Thryonomys swinderianus | reverse complement strand
AAAAAAAAAAAAAAGAACAGCCATCTGTAAAGTTGGTCTCCAGTGTCCATTTCATGGCCCTTAGCCATAGAAGAGCTCAGAGTCCACTGCAGTCATGGGTCACAGGGCCTGGGTACCGCTTCTGCTAAGTACAGACCTCACTGCAGCCTACAAGGCTCTGCTTCTGTTGACGTCTAGGACAGGGGGGTTGCAGTGGGGATTGCAAAGAAAAACAAGGAGCCAGAGTGGGAAGTAGAATGTGAGAATAAAGTAACTGGTACTGTGGATACTCCAGGAAGTCAGAGATACCGGAAATCTGGATTTTCTGCCTAGAAAATCTGAGGGCTGTGAGTCAAAGGAAGCCCCAGAAAGTATCTGTTGGGATGTAACAAGCGATGCCATGGGAACAGGGCTCTGTGGGGCTCATACCTTAATATCACATGCGCCATGCTTTTGATGTGGACCAATCGTATTGAATGTTCATACTGCTTGGATTTGTCTTACTTGTGCCTGATTCTTTTCTATGTCCTGATTCCACCACTTTGCATTAAAATGCTTATCCTATGGCATTGTTGCTTGGAATTACACAACCTGGTTTTGATGTACACAATTGAAATAATAACTGACCTTGAGTCTCAGAAGAGACAATCTTGAACTTTTGAACAAAGCTGGGACAGTTGAGACCCTGGGAAAGTAATGAAATGTGTTTTCAGTTATGAGCAAAGCAGAACTATGGTCATGTTTCTTGGCTGAGGTTACTTGAAAATATTATTTTAGGAAGTGTATTTGGGTGTCACGTTGACAAGAGTTGGCACATGCCAATTAAGCTTTACTGTGTCAACTTGGTGGGCTTTCAGGTTGGAACCCACTTCTGAGCGTGTCTGAGGGGCATGACCTTGAGTGTGAACTGTGTCTGTCTCTTGCCTCTGGTTATCTGTCTGACTCACCAGTTCTGCTTCTCAGTCTTCGTGAACTGAGCACCTTTCTGCCCCCCATACCCTTGTTTCATGCTGTCTATACCTTTGAACCAATGGTCATAGATTGAGGCCACCAAAACATTCAAGCAAATTAAACTTTTCCTTCTGTGAGAAGTGCTATATGTGTATGGTGTCTCATGGACAAGAATGCTGATTAATACAAGGGGTGGGTAAACTGATCTGAAGGCTAAATTTGGTTCCCTGCCATTATTGTCAGCACGATAATGACTGTACTGGTCATGATGTAGATTTTAGGTCTCACAAGGGAAAGACCAATATAAGAATTACATCCCATGCCTTATTTGTGGAAGGAGAAGAAACCAAAAGGAAGATTGATAACTCTGCATTGATTGATTTTCTTAGTTACTTTTCACCTGTATGACACGTTGACAATTGCCCTTTACTGGCAACAGAGAGAAGGTTGAACTTATAATACTTGGCAGGATTTATTTATATAAATGCCTGTAGATGGCCACATTTCTATGAAAGGCTTAGATGACTGTACCCATCTTCCAAAAATAACTTAAAACTTTTGCCATTTTGCTACTTTCTATAGGTAAATTGCACACCTCCTTTTCCTCTAATTATGCCATGTACAATAATAATAATAGAGATGATTTTGTACAGAAAATAAATATAACTTAATTCTATATTTATTTTTAAAAACCAGATCAATTGTTGCATTGATTTTTCATGATATTGAAGAAGACAGAAAAAGTAAGGAAAGAAGGAAGAAATGTGGGGTAGAGTGATGGTAGAGAGCTGGTGTAGTATATACAAGCCCTATATTCTCCCCCCCAAAAAAAGATTAGAATTGATCCTTATTTTTTTTATTTTTTGGCATTGATACTCATATTTTTAAATAAATCAGTAAATATAAAATGCTGATATGAAGTTAATCATGATGGAACATCACTGAACAAAAAATATACTACAAAGATATTTAACATTCTAATCTTATCTTCTAATACTAATTTCATGCATTCTATACTTTAGTTAAATAAAATTTCTTAGGATTTAACTGTAGTTCTACACTATTTTTCCATGTGGCCTATATCTTCCTAAACATCTGATAAAAAAACCCCTCTTCTCCATCTAGCATATACTCTATCAAGTTAATAATTCTATATATGATGGAAGTTCTCTGTATGGTTTCTTTTGTGATGTGTGCACATAATTCCCTCAATATTTTACTTTTATTGCTTTTAAACAACGTTTTATACTGAGTCTCTGTATGTATCTCAGAGAAATTTTGTGTGAGTGTATACTTAGATATGCATCCTGATTCCTAAGGAACATAAGCTCTAAAAGGCTCTATCAATAAATTTATGCTTCCACTGCCCCAAACTCCAGTTCCCTGAAAGTGCAGAAAGCCTATAAATAATAGTTACTCAGTCTTTATGCTCCTTTAATTTCTAAGAAAAAATGAATTTGAAAAGATAAAAATTCCCAGAGATAGTTGGATTTGAAGCTGTGTAGGATCCCCTTTGCATAAATTTTTTTTCAGCCAACCTAAACAACATATGAATTTGTATTTCAAAACCAAAGAAAGAGAAATTGGGAGAGAGGGAGATGGAAGGAAGAAGGAAAGGGAAAGAAAGAAAGGTGGAAATAAGATAAAAAGGAGGAAAAAGCCCAAATTCTAAATAGGGCTCTATGTAAGTTAGAAAATCTAAAATGAGGCATAATGCAAAAGACATATTAAAACTTCTACAAGAATTAATAAAATACTATTCTACAAATAAAAGTTTTCTTAGTCACTTTCTTATGATTAGGACACAATATCCAAAAATCACAAATTACACGAGGAAAGGTTTATTTGAGCTCGAGATCTTTTGGGATTTCAGTCAACCGTCGGTTGGCTCCAAGCAGAAACATCGCAGTGGATGAGTGGAGAACAGCTGTTCCTGCCATGGCAGAGAAGAGGTGGTGAGGGAAACATGCCCTCCCACTCATGTTCCTGCTTCTGCACTTTCAAGCTTGTCCCACTTCCTAACAGCAAGTCTGCAACAGCACTAGCACGATACAATCATTTTTCAGAATCCCTACATCTGAACTCATGAGATTTCTGAGGAGTGTCCTAGATCAAATCACGACATTCCACTCCTAAAAGACTCGTACCTATTTCTTCAAGGAAACTAAATTTAATCCACCTCTAAGACTTGAAAATGTTTTAACAGTCCCAGCATTGCTAGAATGTTAAGTTCAAAGTTCCCTCAGTGATCCTCTTAGCTGTGAGCTTTTGTGAACATCAAAAAGGAAGTAAAACATTACCAACATACATTGGCAAAGGATAAGAATCCTTACTTAAAAATGAAGAAATAGGGACATTGAAAGAATGGGACCAAAGCAGGACAAAAATCTCAGCAGGGCAAATAGAGACATTGTAGACATTAAGCAAATAGCTCTTTGTTAAGCGCCTTGAGCACAGTGTGGTGGGATGTGAACTTGCAGAGCGTTGGTCATCTCTGCCCTGGAGCTTGCGGCTCTCCTGGCTTCTAATTTGTGTTGGTTTTGCTCACAGCCTGTGGCTTTCCTTGGCGGTTCCATGTTTCAAGCCTCTCCAGTGGCCCAAGGTCTCCCCTGTACTGTTGGCTTCACCTTCATAGCTTCAGGGTCTGTGCTCTCAGGGCCACCCTGCCTGGCCTCCCAGTGAGCCATTTGAAATCTGGGTGTAACCCTGACCTTGCAACTCTTGCAACCTGTACACCCATAAAGCCAGCACCATCTAGATGACCCCAGGGTCTGTTGCCAACTTAAACACTAGTTGGGACCCCGTGGATCATACCCTCAGAGGCCTGAGTGCTCGGATGGCTAAGCACTGTGAAGCAAATCCCAGGGAACCAACTTTTCTAGGCCATCCTTCTGTAGAAGGAACCCTAGAGCTCTTTGCTCAAATCAAAGCTTTCAGTTTTCACCGCTGAACTGTGAAGACCAAGGTCTTGCTGATTCCTAAGATCCTCTTGAGCCACCTTCCTGTTGTACTGACACAATACACTTGGCTTTGCGGCCATGCTAAACTCAGCAGCTGCCCTCTCCTTTGGTCCAACCAATAGGTACTTCTTTTCTGATGAAACTCACAGTTTTAAACAGTCAATTTGTTTCTCCGTTTCATGGTAAAGTGGGTAAATGAGACTCTGATATTAGGGTAATTTTGAAGTTTGTTTGCCATATAACTCAGCCCACCGCCTTTAATCTAGATCTCATAAAATCTTAGGATATGGATGCAGTGTAGACTGTGTGTGGTGGGGGTGTGTTTTGGTGAACACAAAACACACATGGGTTCTCATGCAACTCCCAGTGGTGTTTTTGTTTCCAACTGAAACCTCTTAAACCTGATCTTTATTTTCTTCATTCCTATCAGTATTCTTTTGACTTTTAACATTGGGATCTCCCATCAAGCTAAGCTTATATCATCCTACCTCTTCTCTAGAGGACATTTCCAAACCATTCACACTCCTCCAATGAAACAAATCTAAAACCTTTAAAACCATGTCTTCACTTGTTCGACCCATACATCTCTCTCATACTGGAAACTGATTTTTCTCCTTAGTGAGTTTATAGGTACATTTTAAGTATATATAACAATGACATTCGTGTTTGAGAATTTGTACCTGTACATGGCATGCCTTGATTCTCATTCCTCCCATTCCCATGCCCTCCTTTCAACCTTTCAGCCCCTATATACATAAGCTTTGTTTCCCCGAGAAACCACCTTACTAATGTTTAAAAATATGTGTGTTAAACTAGTAGGGACTGATTAAAAACCCTGATTTTCAGGTTCCTCGATGATGAAACAGTATATAACAATGTGCAGCTCATTGGACCACTAGGAATATGAATGAGAAAAATTGTAGAGACTGAGATAAGTCTGGAATGTAGTAGTTTTTCAATGAATACTTGTTATATTTCTGTGTTCTTACCATTTTTGCAAATGATGAATTGAGTTTAATGTTTCTTATATGCTGAGCAACTATAATTATACATCATTTCAAATTATAACACTACAGCCATTAGGTGTATACTTTAATATATAAATAGAAAGCAAATAATGCCAATGGTTTTTAGTTTTCCTAGTCTAGTTACTCTGAAATTTTTTTTCCAAATTCCATTCCCTAATTGGAATGGGAAAAAGATACATCCCAAGTCATTTTCTTCCTACTTCAGTCTTCTAAGAGATTACTGGTTCTATATAAATTTCCTTAGGTCTTAAGAGTAAGCAGAAGTTTTGAAAAATCAGAGGGCTATAGACTTGTAGGAGATTCCTTTTCATTCCTAGCATTTCTTATCTTGTCTGTTCCACAGGTAGCTGCCATTTCAGCCAGAAATTACTAATAACCCTTATTCATTTTGATAATTTTTATATTAAGAAAAGGAGATTGAAGTATATAATCTAACCCTCTGTTAATATGCTTATCAAAGCATCTCATACCATAAAGCAAAATAACATGCAGTTTCACAGTTTGTGTGGCCTAAGCTGTCTGTGGTCTAAATTCAATGATCTTTCACTATTCATGTGATATTGAATGTCATGGAGGCTCCAGTCAAAATATTATTTCTGTTTCTTAGATTTTTTAAACACAATGGATGTCAAGCTTTGTAAATACTTTCTCTTCACCTATTAAAATATTCTGATTATGCCGCATCCTGCATTGCACTGGAGAAGTGAGTTCCACTTCACAGGGTTCAGCTTTTCCCTCATGAATGGGCTCAGTTTTCATAATAAAATCCAATTCCTTGGCAATGCTACCAAATGATTCACTTCCATGTTTGCAGGCAAATGCCTTTTAAATGCTTCAGAACAGTTAAGATGCCCGCTCAGTATTATACTTAGTAAAAATTTTCATCTTAACATGACTTTTGATGACTTCAAATACATTATGGTTTCTTGGAGTTTAACACTCCCCTAGATATGGATGTGGCTAGTAACATTCCCCTTAAGGTTTGCTGGTTAAGTATAAAACTCCACAATTTATTTATAGATCAATACATGAAAAGCATAACAAAAATTTTGAACTCTGTTTTTTACCATTGGAAATTTCATCACATCCATTTTCACTGTCCTAAAGCCTAGCCATAGAGATCTTGGGCTCTGAACAATACCAGTTTGCCATTGTGTCACAGCCAATGCATTTGTCCTTAATCAATTTATTTCTAATCATTTAAACTGCCACATGTCAGCACCATTTGGGAATTTGCTGAGTGAATGGAAAGCTGGCAGAAAACATGGAGCAGATGACCAGTAACAGTCAGGTTAAAAACAGATAGATGATTACAGGCTTGCAGAAACCTGCCTGGGGAGACTCCCTTCTCTCACTTTGCAGCAAAGCGGTAATGACAACCTCGCCCCGAGCAAGGCAGCCTGTGCGGCAGGTGAGCCCCGACCTGGGACGGAGGAGCCTGCAGGGAAGCGGTGTGAACAGAGGCACTCGCACGTCTCCAGGTCCGGTGGTGTCGTGGCCCCCGGCAGCGCTCTAGTCTGAAAGGCAATGCCACGAGTCGTGACAGTTCCCTTAGATCAAGAAGTGGCAGCAGGAAAATCCCCTGTACTTACGTGAGTGGAGCTGGCGCTGAGCACCACAGAAGCCTGATATCTCCCAAATGCCCTGTCACAGTTTATTAGAATTGTGTCTTGGTAAAGAATGTATTTAGCATTGAATAAAAAGATAAGAGCAAAATCAGTTTGGACGCCACTGGCTGTGCTAGGAAGGCATGCGGGGACGTCAGGTCCAAGCAGGTAGAAGTGGGTTTGTGTACGTGGTCACCAGGGTTATTTCCTGGGAAATGGAATCAGAAGGGGAATGACTTGATTGTTATGTATGGGGTGAAAGTCCTTACATAACAGATGGACGACAAGAGACTAGAGCAGTTGGAGACATTTATGTCTTGGAAAAAGACTTGTGCACTTTAACATTCCTTTGGCATGTCCTTGATCTATTCCAAAGGGGTGTAACCATCTATCTGTAAGATCTATTGCTCTTCGAATACCCGTGTCTCTCAAGAATGTTCAACAAATTACAATAGTCCTAACAAGTATAAAGTTCCACACTAAGAAAGTATACAGCTCTCCACTGAAAAACTTGCATTTAATTAACAAACACCATTACATAAACATATACATAAACATCCACACACAGAACCACATATTTTGTCGCGTTAAGGACTAAACCCAAGGCCTTTGCACTAAACTATATCAGCTGCCTTGTTTTCTGGACTTTGAGACAGTTCCCTACTAACCCACTGAGCTGTCCAGCCTGGGATTGACCTTGTAATCTGCCTTGGCCTCCTCTGAGTCTTTTAGTATTACAAGTATCTGCCACCAGAGTGGATTAGAGAAATAATATTGAAAGCAGTGACAGCTAAAGTCAAGTCTCAATGAAAACCAGTCCAAACTCCTTATATTACTATTTTATTATTCATCTTAGTTACTATCTCCTTGTTGAGACAAAATGCCCAACACCGAGGAGTTAAACTGGCTCCCAGGTGGAGAAGATTTCTGTCCATTGTCAGCTTGCCCCAAGGGAGGGGAGCATGGGAGATGGGCAGGGGAGAGAAGAAGAGGCCACTGGCCAGGCAGGTGGGAAGTCTCCTAACTGGGGAAAGTGTGGAATAGACACAGCTCCCAACACCACACCCAACCCCAAACCCAATGGTTGACTAGTCCAGTGATGATTATCACACACCCGTGATTCAGTCACCACCCCAGAGCCCCATCTATGACTGTACAAGGCTTTGCAGGGGTGTCTAGATATAAGGCGTAACATTTTTTATTTTATTTTTGAAATAATTTTTTATGTGTTAAGAAAGATTCGATATATTGTAGATTTTGGTTACATAAGACTTCCAAACTTGTCAATCATTTATATCCAAGCATTTTTTCTTTGTTTGAATTTAAGATTCATTTCTTATTTACATTTACTATAATTACATTCACACACAGCTGCAAATTGTATGGACTAAAAGATTATTACATGAATCTAATAATGTAGGTGAGGCATAAGAATACCCTTATTATGTAATGGGTGGATTGGTTGTTAAGGAAAATGAATAACCCTATTGTAAAAGATCAACATCTCATTTATAGGGACAGGATTCTTTAAGCCGTATTATAAGAAAATGAGTAGAATTTTAGTACAAGTGGCTCATGTTGTTACAGGTGAATGGGTACAAAATAGTCCAGGTTCTTGAGTACTACAGGGAGAGAATTGCCAACCCACATCTCGTGATATGTAGTAAATAGCTATGTTTGTTTAAGATCATGGGATGATAGCAGGAACAAGCAGAAGGCTGAAGGGGAAATGAGGATGAAGGAAAAAAGGGACCCAATAACTCAAGCTTCCAGAATTTATAGAGTCAGGCACCACTGATCCAAGGTGTCTGTCACCTCTCGCTAAACTCAGCAATCTGCAGGAACCGCCTAAGTTTAAACCGGGATAATCACCAGTTTGGTGTGGTGTTTACAGTGGAAGGAAGGGAAGTAAGAGAACTAGCTCCTTCACTTCTAACTGTATTAACACTTATCTACAAATCGTTGTACTATATTAAAAATCATTCAATTTATTAAGTGGAAATAACATTGGTTTTTATATACACAAATTAAATATTAAATGTTGTATTTCTCCTTGAACTTTTTTCAAAAGTAACCTCCTCTTAAACTAAGACATGAGGTTAATGTCATTTAAAAATTAAATTTTAAAAAGGTACATAAATGTTCATACACATGAACAATAAAAATATGGAAATGAAACCTTCATGACTTCCAGGCAAGTGACTGTTATTTAAACATAATGTGAACTGTGATGACCACATACGTAGAGTCTGATAAGTTGTACCACTTCAAATTAAGAACTTCAGTTTACCAACACACCTTATCAGTGTCTGAAAATGCTAATGATACATTGGCAGAAGATTTCTGGAACAATTTCAGAAGACCAACATGCTTATCAAGAATATATGAAGGATGCTTGTAAGCAGTAAGAAAATGATAATATAATTAGAATAATGATAAAAAAGATAAAAATAAGCAGTTATAAAAGAGAATATTTTAAGTCAATGAAATTTCAGAAAAAAAGGAGCACAGGTGGCTATAATGAAGGTCAAAAGCTACATTATAAACTAATCAGAATAACTAAAACTAGAAGGTAAAACTCTAATTGGGAGACTTTTCCATGAGTTCAGTGGATTGAGATACATGCCTAACTGTTCCACTATCTATCAAATATAAATATAGACACATTCTTCCTCTCTTCTCTCTTTCAGGCCACTGATGAAAACAATGAAAATGCAATCCTGTCATGGGGAGGAAGTTCCATCACAAGCAGGGAGTTCCGTCACAAGCAGGAAGTTCCGTCACAAGCAGGAAGTTCTGTCACAAGCAGGAAGTTCATCAGGAGCAGGAAGTTCTGTCATAAGCACAAACTTCAGTCACAGCTGTCTTTTAGCTACTTGAAAATTAGTGGCAAATTTCTTAAAGGTAGGAGAAGTGGATGCCAGGGCTGAGTTATTTCAGAGGTGGATCAGCCTCGCATGTGAGAGAAAGACACGTGACCCTAGAAGACATGTAACCTAAGGCAAGTATTGGTACTGAGCAGATTTATATAATGAAATAATGCTTAAGGTTTATGTATTGCAACTTTAGTAAGTTTAAGAAAAACAAACAAATAACATATTTGGGAGTTAGTTTGATGAAAAAACTATAAGATTTGGAGACACTAATAGTAGATAAAAGCATTGACCGTTATTTATCATCAAAGTAAACCTAATCAGTATAATCTTTTTGAACTCCAAGTTTTTTTCTTATTCATGTATCAAACAAATAAGATTTTTTTGAAAATCATTTGTTTACCTACTAAATACAGGTGATGGCATTATAGATAATAATTTCTCTTTTATCATCAAACATGTGGGTATTGTACATTTACAGGTCTCTGCCTCTTTAAATAAAAATTATCTTTTTAAAACTTTGTTTGCTTGTTTTGCTTTGTCTTTTTTTGAAATAGGGTTTCACTTTGTAGTTCTGACTGTCCCTGAGCTCACTACGGAGCCCAGGCAAGCCTTGAACTCAGCAGTCCTTCTGCCTCTGCCTCCCAAGTGCTGGGATTACCGGCATGAGCTACCACGCCCAGCACTGTGGTTTGTGGTACTGACTGCTGGTGGGCGTGAGTCACCATGCCTGGTATTGTTGTATGTGTTTACAGGAATTGAACTCAGGACCTTGCATAGTAGGCAGGAACCACAACCACGGAGCTAAATCTCTGGCCTAAAAATTATCTTTCAAATGACAATGCAATACAAAGATTTTTCAAATTTCTGAGTCCCAGTGGTGTTGCCATATTTCTATGCTTATATGTGTTCCTTTAGAACTTGGACAGTATGACTGTTGAGATACTAAGTTTCTAGGAAGTAAATAGGAATGAGTCACCAGCATTTTTTGTAAAACAAATCTTCCTTTCTTTTGTCTCCATTGATTAACTTTTTCTTTAGTCTAGTGTTGGCTTTCATGGAAAAAAATAGCAACAATCTATTTCATATACTCTTGAGGGAATAGAAGAGAGTATTTATAAAACTACAAAATAACATCTCAGTTTCAGAATCCTACCACAGAATTTTTGGATTACGATAAGAGGGAAAACAATTTAAACATAATCCCAGCATCCAGAGTGACAATAGTCAATTTTCCTATATGGGAAATAGGAAAAAAAAAAAAAAGAACTCAGGACAAAAATGAACTTGCTATTTAGCTCAGATTCACGTCTTCCTGCCTCAGCCTCCTGCCTGCTGTGATGACCATCATGTACCACTGTACCTGCCAGGGAGGTTTACCTCTTTAGCTTTACCCCAGATTCTGAAGTTGGGTAGCAGAAGCCTCCATTCCTTGGTTTATCCTTGGGAAAGGATTCTCAAGACACTAGTAAGTGGAATATACACATCATTTATTTAGATGGATTTCTTACTGTGTTTGTTTGTGTGTGTATGTATGCATGTGTGCGTGTAAGCATTAATCTAGGCAGTAGGGGTACCCAAAATTACTATATAGCTATCATTTTAAAGTAAACAATTATTGCATAATTTTGGCTAACATATAGAACACACTACAACTTTACATAACTAAGACTCACAAAAATCTTCCATTATTTCACACGGTTTTTATTGCACTGTAGCTGAATTACAAACACCACTGCTTTTCAGCAGGTGTTGTGTTAGTCTCTGGAGAGACTACCACAAGGGGCAGCAGGCTTTGTGGCTAACTGACCTGGGCTTTCCTCCCAGCTTTCGGCTCACGGTGGGAAGAAGACTGGGGATATCCGGCCCACTACGTTTGACCTACAGCACCCAACAGGTGCGATCCCATTCAGATTTGTCTGCAACTTGGAAGGTGGTTCGTTTACTAGCCCCCATCTGTGGCTTCTTGAGGAATTTCTCTGTCACCCAGGGGCATTCAGACACCATCTTTCAATACAGTAAATATGCTAGTTTTGGTTGGTGGGAAAACTTTCTTTCCAATTTAGTTTTCCTTAGGTTTTTTTTACCGTGTGCTAAATAACGTTATGGCAAAAGTGTTCTTATTCTAATTGGGGGTATATCATTTGTCTCCCGAATGTACTCTGAACACATTTATGCCAGAAAAACTGTCTTCTTTTTATTAAGAGGCCCCATTTCCATTTCAGATATTAAGATCAAGTACCTGAGATCAGATTGACTGAGTCAAAATCATGGCTGTGCTCCTCTGTTTCGCAGCAATGATACAGGAAGTTCTTCTACTACCCTGGGCCTATAATTTCTCACCCGCAAAATGGATATAATAAAAACTACATTTTCCTTGTAGAGTTGGAAGAATTGAATAAGCTGTTTCAAGGTGCATAAAAGAATTCCAGGCAAACAGCAGATACACAATTAATGCTGGCTGCTGTGTCTTTTATTTCTTCAAGCCGTAGAAGAACTAAACATAAAATTTTATCACAACTTTGATACAAGTTCTAAGAACCAAAACTAAGGATCTAATTTAAATATTCATGTTTTGGGGGGACTCCCTCCTAAACATTTTCTCATTTTCCATTTCTTTGTATTGCACATGACTTTGTCACTGAAATTGTTCTGCAAATTGTTTCTTTAAAAATCTGCCTCAAGACTGAAATGAGTCAGAGGTTCTATCTCACTTACGCCTCACACACGAGTAAATTCTTATAAAATATTTTAGCATTGAGGGCAAGAGGTAGAAAATGAATCCTTTTTTCCCGTGTCATTTTCTTCAATTTCTAAGGCACAAAATAAGCTTGAAATATAAAACTGGCCCTAGCACCTCCCATCAGAAGAGCTGTTTTATTTCTAGTGACATGGAAGAGAAAGAGAGACACATCCAGCGGGGCCCGCGCGCTCAGAGGCTGGGGAGATGGGCTTCCGCCCCAGCTTCGCCCCAGAGCCCTGGGCTGGCCAGGAGAGACCGTGTTTTCTTTCCCGTTTCCCCATCCTCCCGCTTTCTCAATTAGGCTGTTAATGAGCCAATGTTTTCCAGTCGGCTGTGAAATTAAAACAAGGCTCTGTCTGCTGTGATCGCTACACGTTTTCACTGGACGTGAAATATCTTTTGCTTCACTGGGATTGTATTTTTGAAAAATGTGTAACAATCGCAAAGTAACCATCAGGGGGGTGCAGGTGTGTGGTGAGTAAATACAGGAATAGGCCCAGCTTGTGGGACAATTGAATAATCTTAAATGGAACCAGGAGAGAGGCAGATGCAGGCGCCACAGGGACAAGGTTTCAGAGTCCGCGGAGGGTCCGGCGCTGGCCCCTGCACAGGAAGGGGCAGCTGGGGCTGAAGCTGGGGACCCCCAGGGAGCCGGGCCTTGCGTCCTGCCCTCTCCGCCTGTGCACCGCATTTGTTGCCTATATTGTCCACTGTGTTTTTATCTAATGCTCAGCATATGTATAATTAATGTTTCCATAAATGACTTATCCAGTATCTGTAGTCTTACAGGAATTAAAATAGCACTTTCTTAAAAAAAAAAAAAAAACAACTAACAAATTGCATACACGTTTAAGATGTTTGCCATATTTCTTGTAAAGATGGAGCCACTGTGAAAAGCACAAGACAGAAGGGACTGAGCAAAAGACCAGGAAACCACAGAGCCTGGAAGCCAATTTCAGTTTTAAGAATGTAAGGTATCTCAATGGCCAGAGCCAGGCAAGATCCCAATAAGAAGGAACCCAGAAAGAAAGAGGAATTAGGGCAGATCTCGGCGGACCACGCTGGATTTGAGGAATTAGCAACTGCACTTTTTTGATTCTTCATTGTTATAGTGAAAGAAGGCTAAAGGACAGATCAAGTGGGAAAAAAAGGAAGAGAATTCAGTTATGGAAGGGCTTTTTGGAATAATTAGATTAAATATTTGACTATCCTTGATTTAAAGATTTGAAGAAATTATCTGAGTTCTGTAGTTACATTTAAAATTTTGGGGTTCATATTTTAAGGAAAAAACTAAGAACAAAAGAAATGGTGAAATGAAATATTTCTAAACCTGTCAGTTACTCAGCAAGAGAATAACATTATCATATTTTTTTTTTTTGAGACAAGGTCTCACTATGTAGTTCAGGCTGGCCCTGAGCTCACTATGCAGCCCTGGCAAGCCTCGATCTCAGCAATTCTCCTGTCTCTGCCTCCCGAGTGCTGGGATTACAGGTGTGAGCCACCTCACCCGGCCATATTTTTTAAATTGACTTCTTTATTGGTACATTTTTTAGAGAGCTCACAATCACACTCAACGTTGGGGAATTTGTACCAGTATATGACATGAGTTAATTCTCATTTTTACCCATATCCCTAGCCACCATACAAGCCCACCCCCTATATACGTGTGCTTTCTTTTTCTTTTCAAATCATATTTATTCTTTCCCCTCATTACTTTCCCTATCACATTCCCTTTGAGTACTTCCTATTTCACAAAATCTATCCTACATTCTAGAACTCATTTACATCTACAGGTTATCATACCAGAGAAAAGATATGGTATTTACATATCTGTGATCTATTTATTTCACTTATTAGTGTGCCCTCAAGATGTGTCCATTTGCACATAAATGAATGAAACTTGTCATTCTTTATGGCTGGGTAATACGTTAAAAAAAAGAAAACCAGATCTTCTTTATCCAGTCTCCAGTTGATAGATTGTTTCCAAGATTGGGCTATCACAAACTGAGCTGCTATGAACATGGGTGCACATATGTCTTTATGATATGATTCTCTTAATTCCTTCGTGTATATTCCTAGCAGGGGAATAGCAGGGTCACGGCAAAGGAAACCACTGACTGGTACAGCTAAAAGGCAACCAACAACATGGGAAAAACATCTTTACTAGCTGTTTCTCAGACAACGGTCTACTATCTAGAATATATAAAGAACTTAAACAAATCAGTCTCCCCAAATTTAAAGACCCAATCCAAAAATGGGCATCTGAAATGAACAGACACTTCTCAGAGGCAGAAGTAAAAGCAGCCAAGAAGCATATGAAGAAATGTTCAGTATCACTGGTCATTCAAGAGATGCAGATGAAAACAGCACTGAGATTTCATCTCACTCCACTAAGAATGGCTCCTGTTGCAAAATTAACCAGCAATAAATGCTGGCCAGGCTGTGGGGAGAAAGGAACCCTTCTCCACTATTGGTGGGATTGTAGACTTGTGCAACCACTGTGGAGATCAGTGTGTAGATTCCTCAAAAAACTAGGATTAGAGGTCCCATTTGACACCACTATTCCACTGCTAGGAATATACTTGAAAGAATTAAGAGAATCATATCATAAAGACATTACCATATTTTTGAAAAGGTATCTGAAAGGGAGAATGAAATACAATCATTATGCACATATAAAAAACTGCAATTGCACAGATTTTAACAGAGTGCACTGATGTATAATGAAATGTCTAATAATTCAATTAAAGAGATGTATATCCCTTCCAAAGTGTAGCCAAATCACTAAGTATTCAAGTAATTTGCCACTAAATATAATACCAAACTGAATATATGCAGGGACATTCTAATTAAAACTTAAAAGTCACATAGAAAGGAAGATTTTGTAATCCTACATTCTTTTTATTATGGAACTTTTAACACTTATTGACATGACATCATGTAGACATTAAAAAGGAGCAAACGCTCATAAGAGGAACTTGTTCACCTCAGCATAAGGGCAGGAATTGAATGCTTACTGGAAGAACAATGACACAGGAGATGTGTTCTCTAATTTAGAATGCAGCCCCGGCTCAGTTGTAGATTACAGACTTGCAACCCCAGTAATTTATGAAAGTGTAAAATGAATGGTATTCTGGGCCAGCACCAGAAACCCTCTAAAGCACGCCGCAGCTGGATTTCAGGTGAGGGAAGTGTCCCTGCTGGGGGTGGGGGTGGGGTATGATCAATGGCAGAGTTTTTGAGAAATGTGGGAAGCTGGCGGGGTAGATGGATTCATAAGAGGATCCCAGGCTGAGGAGACCGTAGAGTGGAAAATAACACCCTCCCTGAAACCACAATCTGTTTACTTCTCATCAAATCGGCCAAAGACCAGAACAGTCAAGTGAATAAGAACATGGATTTGAGAATTAATTTGGACCTGAATTTGGATCCTGGTTCTCAGCTAAAAAGACAGAACAAACAAATGTGTAGCAGGTTTGTTGTTCAGTAAGAGAGCACATTTTCAAATATTTTTGCTAGTGATGGGAAAATTGATTTTGTTATGACTTAATTTTTATGGTGCTACATATAAATGTAGTCCATTGCATATAAAGTGTTCCTAGCTAATACCCTTTGCCTGCGGCATTAATTTAACTCAGAAATAAGATTCACGGTGTGACTTTGACACTACAGTAATAGAAAGTTCAATCTGAGACTCGAAAGACTGCTAAGTAATGAGATTATTTTTCCTTTTTTTTTAAACTGGAGACAAACCTCCTGTTTAGTAATGAACACAGTGAAAAATAACTATGTAGATAAATATCCTTAGAGTGAAAGGAAGATTAGTATGAAGGACTTGGCTGGGATATTCCAATGCGATGAAGACAATAGGTGTCACTTTCTGGAAATCTTGTAAAACAAAGAGAAATGAGTTAGTTTTTGGGTCAAGAGCTCCATAATGTGATGATGATTGAGATGTGTCCACAAGTCCTGCTCTTGAAAACCGGCTATGGAGTATTCACCACCTCCTTGATGCTATTTTTATCTCTCTGGACTCTCAAATACATTCTTCTTTATTCTTTATTCCACAGGGTTTTATGACATATTCTCCAAACTTTGTCAAATACTAGGCCACGCTGTGTCTTCTTACTGAGATCCAAAGATTGGACTTAGAATTACTAGGTATCCTCAAATATTTACTCATCTTGGTTATTATTAATTACAACCCAGAGATAATATATTCTGTAATATGGTCTACAGTGTCTGTCTTTATTTTTTAATAAACTGAGACCAAAAGTAAAGGATAATATTTCAATATTTCATTCATGCAATGAGATATGACTTCCTCTTGATGAAGGTAAAGTCGATCTTTAACATGGAATTAAATATTACAAAGCATTCTTTTTTTCTTTTCTGAGACAGGGTCTCGCTTTGTAGTTCAGGCTGGCCCTGAGCTCACTATGGAGCCCAGGCAACTCTTGAGCTCAACAATCCTCCTGCTTTTGCCTCCTGAGTGCTGGGATGACGGGCATGAGCCACTATGCCTGGCATTGTAGTGTGTGGTGCTGATTGCTGGTGGGCATGAGTCACCATGCCTGGTATTGCTATATGTGGTTGCCAGGGATCAACCAGGGACCTTGCGCTTGCTAGACAGGCATCAGAACCACTGAGCTAAATCTTTAGCCTAAAACATTCCATTTTGTTGTGTAATAGATACACCGAAAAACATTTCAAATCCAGTTTAATGCTGACTTTACTGTGCTGACTATATCATCAATAAAGGATATAGCACCTAAAAATAAAATGGCTGTAGCTATCTTTAAATACAGAATTGTTCTAGTCATATGACTCATGCAGTTAAATCACATATTTACTGAGAAACATTTGCACATATGAAATTTTACTTAAAAATTAAAAATCAAAGTAAGTAATATATTGCATGTTAAATTTACTTCAGCATTTTTAGCAAACTTCTATCTCCATGCCAGTGTCCCTATTTCGTTAATGCAAGGACCGAGAAACTGTTTATTCTCACGGACACTTGGATCATTTTAACACAAGAGAGAATCACAGTATAGTAATGAAGCAGACATGAAGATAAATGATGACAATTAGGTTTCTCATTAGTTGTAACTAAGATTACTTCCTTCGTCATGACTGATTTATCTCGGTCTCAGTTCTCCAGGGCTCTGGGAAGCAGCCTGACAGACACCAAAGGCGGCGAGGGGGAGCTCCTTCAGCACTCTGGACAGCAACCTGCTATTGTCCTTTGGATTGATCTGTGGCTCCCACTCAAGGTGTGGTGTTTACAGGTGAGATTTTACTCCTCTCCATGGGGAAAAGGTGAATGATTTTGAAAAGAAATGTTTATTAAATATGCTAGTGTTTTTATAGACTGTAAGTCTGCACGGTGGATGAAACAATATCTAGCAAGCATCTAGAACACTTACAAATCCCGCCTAGAACTGACATTCCCAAGTCTGTCTGCCTCTCAATTCTGCTTTTGTAATAATAGCCATAGAGGTTGGGGATTGAGATCAGGGATAAACAACCTGGACAATAAACTGAAAGAGTTCACTGAAGGTTTAGGATTCCTTAGTGACCACAGCTGACAAAGTGAGGGAAAAAAAAATGCTGAACTTTTGGTTTACAAAAAGCTATCGACTTGCAATGAAGAGGAGACAGTTTTTTCTTCTGTGAGGGCAACCTTACTGTTATCTACATTGAGTTGAAGTTATTGGGCTCAAGCAACCCTCCTGTCTCAGGCTCCCAAATATTGAGAATATATCCATACACCACTACTAGTGACTGACTGTTTTCTTCAAATCTGAGGTAAAGATTAGGACTTTCAGTTTTTCTGATAAGGCTTCTGTTGGCATAATCTTGTGGTTTTTTCTGAGAAACACTTTGTACATGACAGATGTGTGATCTAGAGAAAAATGTGATATGTTTTCTCCCTCTGACCTCTCCTGAAAGATAAACAGTGGGAACAAGCAGGCTTGTACTAATCTCCTGTACTAACCCACTAAGGTTTAAGACTATTAAGGTTGGGAAAGAGTGGAATATTTTCCACTGGAAACTTGAAAGTGGAGAAGCTGTCTTTCCATGCCTAAGAAGAGGAAAAATGATCTGGTACTCTAGACAGGTCGACGCCTGGGCAACTTCCAGAGCTTGCAGAATACTGAAACTGAGCCAAGAGAGCAGAGCAAAACATTAGAAACAAATAAATTCACTGAGACTCAGAAGTTGACAAGAGAAGATGAAATGAAATTTAGAGAAGGGGTCAAGCTGGACAGAGAACTGATGCAGGAGTCATATCTAAACTGAGGCATTTCTCCATGTAAAGCTTGTTTCTTTCAGCAGAAGACTTTAAAGAAGACAAATGCCTAGTTCCTGGGCTCTTTAGTGCTGCTATTTCAGTGAAAAGGGCTTTATGGAGTACTATAGTTTTTACCTTCAATTTTAAAATAATAATTATTCCTAGAAATGTAAAACAATTAACATAGAGTTTTGCATGCACTATTCTGTATAGAAAGAAAATAATTCAAAAATCATCATGCTTACTATTGTATTAAATACTTTATTTATTTATTTATTTTATTTTTTTTGAGACAGGGTGTCGCTTTGTAGTTCAGGCTGGCCCTGAGCTCACTATGGTGCCCAGGCAAGCCGCTGCAAACTCAGCAATCCTCCTGTCTCTGCCTCCCAAGTGCTGGGATTACAGGCGTGAGCCACCACGTCCGGCATTGTGGTACACAGTGTTGATTGTTGGTGGGCGTGAGTCTCCACACCCAGCATTATATGTGGTTACCGGGGATCGAACTCAGGTCCTTGCGCTTGCGAGGCAGGCGCCGGAACCACTGAGCTAATCCTCCGGCCCCTGTATTAAATACTTTAAATCATTGTATGTATC
The DNA here is from genome assembly GCA_004025085.1 of Thryonomys swinderianus. Lineage (NCBI taxonomy): Eukaryota > Metazoa > Chordata > Mammalia > Rodentia > Thryonomyidae > Thryonomys > Thryonomys swinderianus. The sequence continues at coordinate 5,651 of PVIC010026182.1, read as the reverse complement.
ATTATTACTTGTGTCTTGCATAACTGTACATTGTGATTACAGCATCAGTATTTGAAAAAGATAGGATAAAAAGAAGTCTAAATTGAATGTAAAAGGAAAAGACCATAATCCTACCCTGAAGTAATATTTGAATAGTAATATATGAGTAGTTACTCAGGAGAAAGATCTATCTGTCTAGACAGATCCACAAGAAAATATCACACAAAGCAGAATGCATAAAAGGAGGCCAAAATCATACACACCAAGCTCTAGGAACAGTGAAGAAATGACAGGTGGGAATTCAGAAATATTTTTAAAGCACTATAGCTTAGTACTATAGGATGATATAAATTTCAAAGAGTAGAAATAACTGAGAAGTCATTCTAGACTGAAAAGATTAAATTTAGAATCAGACTAAGTCTCATAAAAGAATTATAAAAGTATATAAAATTAAATGACATATCATTTGTTTCTGCTTTAAGAATGATTTAAGAATGATTTCCAGACAGTGATTGTACTTAGTACTGGAAACCTGAGATGAAGCAATGCATTTTGCTTATGGGATTCTGCAGAATTCTTTGATAATTTTGCATGTGATTTTCTATTTATGACAATCTACCTCTAGGTTTATACTTATTTGTTAACTATTAATTTTTTTCAGATTAAGATTGAAAAAAATCACATTACTTCATAGAATCAAAATTTTGTAAGATAAAATAAGTGATAGTTTGAAGTTATGAAATTATGGACAAGAAAGAGTCCAGGAGGGGTCTAAAAGCTGAGGGTATACTTCACAGATCTAGAGCAAATAATCCACCTAGAACCAAAAGAGACATAGAATAGCAAAAGTAATTCTAGGCAAAAAGGACATGGCAGGGGTTATCATAATCCCCAAATTGAAACTATACTACAATGCCACTATAATAGAAACTGCAAGAAGAAGACAAATGTCTAGTTCCTGGGCTCTTTAGTGCTGCTATTACAGTGAGAAGATATGGTTTCTACTGCCTATAATCCCAGCATTTGAGAGAGAGAAGAAGAAGGATTGATGTGAGTTTCAGTCTAGCCTGGGCTACATAGTGAGTTCAGAGCCAGTCTGAACCACAAAGCGAAACTGTCTAAAGCAACAAAAATAAATAAATAAATAAATAAGTAAGTAAGTAAGTAAGTAAAATGTGCATTGTACTGGCAAAGTTAAAGACCTGAGGATGAGTGGAATAGATTAGAAGATCTGGAAAAAACTCCAGATACATTAAACACCTCATTTTTGACAAAGGAACCTCATATCTTCAATGGACGAAAGACAGCCTCTTTAACAAATGGTGCTGGAAAAACTTGGCTTTAACTTTCCAAAGACTAAAGCTAGACCTAGCTCTTTCTCCCTGCACTGAACTAAAATCAAAGTGGATTAGATACTTAAACATTAAAACATAAACACTAAACCTGCTGCAAAACTAGTTAGGTAGAACTCTTGGAGACATTGGTTTAAGGAAAGAATTTATGAACAATACTTCTACAGCAGGAACACTAGCAAAAGCAATCAACAAATCAGATCTCATCTTACTAGAAAGCTTCTTCATGGCAAAAGAAACCACTGGCAGAGCAAAAAGTCTACCGCCAATATGGGGAACAAAATTCTACCAGCTGTTTCTCAGACAGAGGGCTACTATCCAGAATATATAATGAGCTTAAAGAAATCAGCCCCAAATTTAAAGATCCAGTTCATAAATGTACATCTGAAATGAACAGATACTTCTCAAAGAAGGAGTAAAAGCAGGAAAAAGCATATGAAGAAATTCTCAACATCACTGGGTCATTCGAGAAATGCACATGAAAACAACACTGAGATTTCATTTCAATCCACAAAGAATGGCTACTGTTGCATAATTAACCATCAACAAATGTTGGTGATGCTGTGGGGAGGAAGGACTCCTTCTCCACTGTTGGTGGGAATGTACTGGTATAACCACTGTGGCGTTCAGTGTGGAGATTCTCAAAACAATTAGGAATAGAGGTCCCATTTGACCCTGCTATTCCCCTGCTAGGTATAAACACAGACCGGAGGATCATGGATTTGAAAAACAGCCCAGACAGCGTAGTGACTTAATGAGGCCTCTCAAAACAACGTTTCAAATGCCTGACCACATAGATCAATGTGAAGGCCTATGTTCAATTCCTTGTACAACAGGAACAATTAATGAAGAGTTTGTACTTTTTCATCAAGGAGAATGCACATGATTCAACTGGTTGCCATCAAGGTGAGGAGAACCCGAGCTGACAGGAGCGTGTGCAGGGAATCTGACCCCCGCCCCCCCAACCTCAGGCTGCCTTACTGGGAAATTCACCTGACTTTTCCAGCTATTTATTTGTCTCAGAAAACTACTCCCACATTTAAGTCAAATCACATGGAATAAAATTGTCTCTTGTGATTTTTTCTGTGACTATGGCAGGACACACTCATAGTCCCCTCCTTGCTGTAGATTTGAGAAAATCTACCCTTTCTCTTTGCTATATTTGACAGAACGTTTAGAAAAGCGCATGGAAAAGAGAAAGGGAATTACGTTAAGGTAGAAAGTTGGAAACGTACCACAACATACAATTTAGTCGAAGTTTTATCATTTTCTGGCTCAGAGATAAATCCTTTGCATGGAAATCATGCATTAGTATGCTTTTGAGGTTTTATTATTCATTATCATTATTTTTGTCTCTGTTGATTTGTTAAGCAAAAAAAAAAAATAAGTGAAGAGAATTAACACATGTGAACTACATCGTTAAAGGAATCAAATCCTAGTATAGCTATGCACATGTTAAGACAGAAGGCAGATAACTGTTAATTTGGCTTTAGTTTATAGACAAATTGAGTCTGCTAAGTTTGGTTATATTTGGTAGAAATGCACGTGATTAAAAGCCTAAAAACAGTGGCAGATGAGATTCAAACTCATGACTTGAACACATCAGAAACAGTCCTCACCAACTAAACTCTATGGGAAGTAAGAATAAGTAGATGAGTAGTTTAGAACAGGTCCCCAAATAGATTGTGGCACAAACATGGCTATACATGTCGTTTGTGGCTCTGCACAGTCAGTTGCACATTACTCTGGGGATCAAACATGGTAAAGTGTCAAAAGAAGCACCTCTCATTTCTCTGTGTAAAATGTGTGAAGAAGGGGGATTCCCAGAAACATGAAATAATTAGTAAGTGTCCCTCCGGCCTCACCCAGACAGTCCGTCTCTGCTCTGGTCCGCGTGGGCCCTCGGTGCGTGCGTAGGAGGTTCGGCTCTGGGCCCCTCGCGAGAGCTGCGCTTTCCCGTGTGGTTCTCGCTCCTGTTGCTGTGGGAGTGAGTTCTTGGTCTTGAGAATGCGATCCTTGGGAAAGCGCAAGTTCACCCTCTCTCCGTGTGTCTCTGTGTCTCTTTCTCCCTCTCTTTCCCTCCTCGGCCCTTTGGGGCAAGGTGGCCTTCCCCACATTCTGAATCATTCATCTTGCACTTTCTTGATTCCAGCTTATGAACCCGGACCGTAAAATTATGTTGTGCAAGCATAAAACGGACTGAAAGTCTCCCTCAGAAGTTAGTTAACAATATTACACGTGGAATAAGAATGGCAGTTCCGTGGATGAGACTCCATTGACTAGGAGCAATTAAGGGGAAGGCGACGTGTACAGTGTCTCTGCTCCTTCTCGTTTCTGTCTTTGTATCGGAGCATCCAGTTGGTGGGCACTGGGTTGGCTTCTCTCTGCTCATTCACAAGCTACAGTAAGGTTAGCGGGCTCACTGGCATAGCTATGCTAATGCCAGCTTAATCACTCTCTTGTAATTAACATCCTATATGCAGAGAAGAAAACAAAAGAGAAAGGGCATGCAAAGCCATTAGCATTAAATGAAATCAACTCCCTATTACCATAATGCTCTTTTAGTGCTATTAGCAGGCAAATTTTGGATTTGGAAAAAAAAAAAATTGCCAGTCAAAACAATAAAACTCAGACATGGTATTACCATTCATCAACTGAACTCTGTCAAGTTTGCAGTCAATGAAAGATGGCTATCAACGTTCTTATGTTATTTTATGTTCTTTTGGACAGTGTTACTTGAAGCCTAATATATGACTCTTCATTAAATTCAAAGGTGACAACATATAAAAAATTGTTTAAGGAAAGCTGAAACGGAGCTAACATAATCATAGCATGTGTATTTTAAAAATGTGGTGTGTGTGTGTGTGTGTGTGTGTGTGTGTGTGTGTGTATTGGGATTCACAGCTGCTAGAAGAATGTTTGGAGAGGAGGAGATGGCAAGGTTTCCAGCTGGCTCTGGTGACTGGCAGGTGGGTTACCTTGGGCATTTCCTCCACCCTCATCATTTTTCTCTTTTCTTACGCATCATCAAATGGATGTGCACATTATATTTTTAATGAGAATCAGATTAGATAACCAACATCAAAATATGGTGTATATTGCAAGTGTATGCAATACAATCATAATATTTCACCGTGTAATTAAACATTGGAATTCGAATGCGTGTCTGGCTATGTTTATATTTTTTGAGAGACTGTGGGTAATCTGCTAAATACATTTTGAATATGACGTTTGACATTTTCAAGGAGAATTTGGACTGTGCACACCTACAGTGTTCTCACACATAGTTATAAGAGTTCAGTATTGACAGGGATCGCGGGGATTGGAAATGCCAAGCAGCTATTTGCAGGCTTCCTCCTCTGCACCACCTGCGAAGCCCCAGGGAGCGGAATAAAGATGATAAACCCCCTACTGGAGTTTGCCTTTGTAGGTTTGAGCCTGTTACCCGACTGGTCCTGGCAGCCTACGGTGCTCAGTGGTCTTTTCACTGTCTGACCTACGTTTCCACCTTGAGTGTGTGACGTGATTGCTTCTCTTTTCCCGAAAATCTCTCCTTCCCTCTTTTGATAAAGCATCAACTACTTTATCGGCTAAAATATTAAATTCCAAATGTTTCATGTTGTAATTTAAGTTGTTCATAAACTAGTCTCATGTTACAAATGAACATAGTAGTTTTTTTTTTACAATATCGTTTATGACACAAAGAAAAATTCAGGTCATGTATTATACTAAGCAATGTAATATGACAAAAACAAAGAACTAGTTGACACTATATTCCAAAATGTGTGAACTTCACAATACCACCTTATTAAATAACCCATACGTACAAATTCAGGTGGCCTCTACCTTCTATTTTCTAGAAAGTAAACCTAAAAACTTACATGTACAAGACAGATGTGCTACCACTAAGACTCAGCCCAGGCTTGTGCCCCTAAATGCTTGTTTTTACTTATTTTTTTTTTATCGGTACAGTTTTACATTATGCTCACTTTACAGTTAGCTTAGGGAGTGAGTGTATGTGTATGAGACCTTTGCTTCATTTCCAGTCCTTTGCTCCAACCTCCATTCTCCTCTAAGTTCCCTTACCCCGTTTTCATTCTTGTTCCCACTGTTAACCTCACCTCATGTTGAGGCCACGTGCTGTTTACACTCACTAAGGTGGCTGTGTCTCTGTACACGGCCTCTCTTTCCTCTACTTACTTCCCTTTTCCTTCCTGCTCTGTGTTCAGCCAGATCCTTTCAGACCCCTTCCCTCTCGCAAGAGATCTCTTCCCTTGTCTTCTTCTAGTCAGCTTTATTTTACTCTTTGTGGTTTTCCTT
>PVIC010026181.1:0-24721 GCA_004025085.1 Thryonomys swinderianus | reverse complement strand
CCTGTAATCCCAGCACTCGGGAGGCAGAGACAGGAGGATTGCTTAGTTCCAGGCTTGCCTGGGCTACATAGTGAGCTCAGGGCCAGCCTGAACTACAACGCGAGACCCTGTCTCAAAAAAAAAAAAAAAGAAAAAAGCCCAGGCTAGCCTGCTGCACGGAGAAAGACATGCAACCCATGGTGTCACTCCTGCCACCAGAGCCAGCTAGAGAGCAGATCCTGTAAGGAAGAATCAGGCAAAGTATTAGGGTTTATCCAAGGTAGTGCCTGCAGCAGGTAAGAATTACGGTCCTTTTGTAAGAAGTTCAAACTCATGATCTTGTGCTTTCAAAATAGGCACCTGAACCGCTGAGCTAAATCCCCAGTGCTTCATGCTCCTTTCTGAAAGATAACTCCTAGTCTGCTGCTTCACAGTAGTGGAGAGATTCACCAGAGATTGCCAGGTTGTGAGCCAAAGAGCTTTTTCACACAGAGCAAGACAGCCCAACAGTCTCTGATTATCAAGTGCAACAAAATCTAAGAAAGGATGAAGTGTGTCTAATGAATTCATTATACAAGAAGCACCCTTGACCTTGGACATCACTTTCAGCTGCTCAGAAAAGCCGGAGCACCCTGCAGGGACTCGGCCTGTAAAGCAGAAGTCAGTGTGTGAGGCAGAGACAGAACAACCCACTTAAGAGGGAATGAGCCTCAGTGGAGCAGCACTACCTTCCACCCTTTGTCCCAGGCATCCTGTCTGCGGGAGCCCTGAGGCCATTCCACACAATAGGGGAGCTCTGTGTCCTGACAACAAAAATAGCTATAAGAAGTAAGAACTTGTACCAACCCCAGATATGAAACTATAAATATAAGAGTCCAGATTGACAGTCCAGCCAAGAGATCTGGGAATATTTCTCACTTGATTGACTTTTCTTTTTTTTTTTTTTTTTTGCTTTTTGGAGACAGGGTCTCGCTTTGTAGTTCAGGCTGGCCCTGAGCTCACTATGGTGCCCAGGCAAGCCGCCGTGAACTCAGCAATCCTCCTGTCTCTGCCTCCCGAGTGCTGGGATTACAGGCGTGAGCCACCATGCCCGGCATTGTGGTATGCGGTGTTGATTGCTGGTGGGCGTGAGTCTCCACGCCCAGCATTATATGTGGTTACCGGGGATCGAACTCAGGGCCTTGCGCTTGCGAGGCAGGCGCCAGAACCACTGAGCTAACCCTCCGGCCCTTGATTGACTTTTCAAACTTTGCTTTCTCCTGGATTAAACAGTTTTCCCCAGAAAGCCATGTCCAAGTCCCAACTCCCAGTCAGTACCTGTGTGTATGACTTTATTTGGACCTAAGGTTTTTGCAGATATAATTAAGGATCTTGAGACGGTATCATCCTAAAGTTAGCACGGGTCCTAAGAGCAGTGACTGGAACTCTTGTAAGAAGAAAAGAAAGCAGGGCATGGTGAGCTCGTGTGCCAGGCACTCTGGGAGCCCAAGGTGGCACAACTACAGATTCAAGCTCCACTGGGGCAATTTGGGCATTTCATGAGACCTTGTCTCAAAAATTAAAGCAAAACTCTTTTTACAGGCTGGGGATGCAACTTACTGCAAAGGCTCTGGATTCAATGCCCAGTACTAACAGAGGAAGAGTGGAGAGGAGGTTCATGGGGAGCAGAGAAGAGGAGCTAGAGATATAGAGACACAGAATGTGAAGTAAATACAGAGACAAAGAATGGAGGGAAGCCACGAGCCAAGGAATCATCCCAAGCCAAGGTCTCATCAGCCACCATAAATGAGGGAAGGTATGTGGTGTATGTAGATTCTGCCTCCTAGCTTTGCAGGGGTGTGCGTGTGGTTTTTTTCTTCTTGTTGTTGTGTTTTTTTGTTTTTTCTTTTTGAGACAGGCTCTCACTTTGTAGTTCAGATTGGCCCTGAGCTCACTATGTAGCCCAGGCAAGCCTAGAACTCAGCAATCCTCCTGCCTCTGCCTCCCGAGTGCTGGAATTACAGGCATGAGCCACCACACCCAGCCTTGTGGTATGCGGTACTGATTGCTGGTGGCAGTGAGTCACCATGCCCAGTATCATTGTGTGTGGTTACCAGGAATGAACCAGGGACCTTGAGTTTGCCAGGCAGGCAACAGAACCTCTGAACTAAATCTCCAGTCCAGGGGTGTGGGCTTTTACAAACTCTGATTTTGTACCTCTGACCTTCAAAATTATGAAGTAATATTCTTCTGTTGTTTTAAAAATAAGTAAGTTTATGGACATTTGTTACAGCAGCTCTAAGAAACCTGCAAATACCTGCTGAAAGGATTGGGACAGACAGTGTAACAAGTAAATGTATCAACATGTGGCAGATTCATGTTTTGTGCAAGACACCCTGAGTGTGTCAGAACACTGTGCACCTGAGATGAGACCAAGGTTGGCACCAGCCCAGAAATTTGGAGGAAGTAGTTGCAACTTAAGCCAACTGTCAGGATACGGGAGCTGCACTCCTCCCTAAAAATGTCTTGGGACATTCCAGCAGGCAGAAGGCCTGAAGGTGGAACAGTCAACTGAGGCTTTTTGTGCAACCTAGGAAGTTCAGTGCACTCTGACAGCACAAAATCCTGGCCCGGATTAGAGTTCACAGCTTTCTACAGATCACAGCCACTGTCTAAGTTCTGCAGGCCTTTCCCTTAAACTAGCATGGCATTTCTCAGCCACAGCTTCTGATGGACCCCTATATTTTACCCCCAGATGCCACACAACTGGGCAGATCATGTGGAAACACTCTGCCCTCCCACTCGCAGGCCGCCCTCTGAACTGAATGGCCAAACAGGAAATTAGAGACAGGCTTGGACAACATGTTATTGGCAGCGGTTTCAGACAGGCGATGACTTAAACTGTGTTTATCTTGAACTCTGTAAGTACTTTTATCTTAGTAACAACATCTGCCTGTGTCTGAGTTGGGTCCAAGGAAGACAAAGTCATTCCCAGCTACCTATTATCTACACTTGAGGAAATAATTTGACTTACAAGATTAACCACTAGTTTAGTTGGATGGTGTTTTGTTTGAAAAATAACTATCCTTTGTTTGGTACCTTAGAAAAGATTGTTGCTAATCAGTTTAAGTGTGAAACGAGTGTTTATCCGGAGCAAGGAGCAGAATTGCCTTTTCTATCCCACCCCAGGGTAGAGTAGTTGATAGGTTTTAACAATTTCGTACAAAGCAAATTACTATCCCATTTGTGTTCAATGGATTTTTAGAAGCAGAAGAAAAGGTTTTCAGAGCCAAACCATGTAAACAGTAATGAATTCACCAAGCTAATCAGGTGTGGCAGTTAAAAGACTGTGAAGAGGGCCGGGGATTTAGCTCAGTGGTTCCAGCGCCTGCCTCGCAAGCTCAAGGCCCTGAGTTCAATCCCGATAACCACATACAATGCCGGGCGTGGTGGCTCACGCCTGTAATCCCAGCACTTGGGAGGCAGAGGCAGGAGGATTGCTGAGTTCCAAGCCTGGCCTGGGCTACATAGTGAGCTGAGGGCCAGCCTGAACTACAAAGCGAGACCCTGTCTCAAAAAAAAAAAGACTAAAGAGGGTAAACATATTTTAATAGGTCGTCAAGTTTAACCATTTAGTTCAAAGGTGGAAATGATCTCTGAGAGGTGTCCAGTGGGCCTGGAGACTGACAGCCCAGCTTCCGCCATCAAGACCTCTCTCAGTTAAGTGTGATGGTGTTGCTACTAATCCATTAGGTACCCTGGCAATAATATACATGCAAAATCAATCTACCACCTGCTATTCAACTTACTTTCGTGGGAGTTCCAGCTTATACACGATTCCTTGTTACCACGGGGATGTGGGTGATGAAAGTACTAACTGGCAAAGCTCAGGGATAAGTTTTAAGATGTCCTTCCAGTCAAGTTACATATAAACCACAATAGTTAAAAAGCGTCCCTGCTCCTTAAGAATATGAAGGACTGCTCCAGGGCCTGAACATGCGACAAGAGGGAGAAATAGTCTTGGAGTCCTGTCCCTGACAGAACAGAATCAAAGGTTCACTAGACTGGAAAGTTCCCAGGGTGGAGATGGGGGTATACTATAAGGACTGGAGCTCTCCCATTCTTGCGGGCTAAAGATAAAGAAGAGACAAGAAGGGAAAGAGGGAGGGAGGGGGAAGGATGGAGGGTGAAAGGAGGGAGGAGGGATATATTCATATATATATTTCCACACTGTAAAATTTGTATAAGAAATTGTGAGGAACATATATTGGCTCCCTCAGAACGGAAAAATTTATGGAGACAGAAAGAATGGAATGCCCAGATGGTCCTGACTTATAAAAGGCTGCAGAATTAAAATTGTGAAAACTCAAAAGGAGACTAGAAACCGCTCTCTGTTTAATTTAGGATTTGTAGTACCCTCAGGAAATCAGATCAGAGTGCCACCTGGCGGCGCTTGGAAGACGTGCCGAGATAGGCCGACCTGGGTCCCTGCAAGACGACGCGTTCTGTGGCTCAAGACTCCCACGGAAGACCTGGCGACGCTGGAGAGGTCATTCACGTGACGCGTAGGGAGACACCCCTGTTGCTTCTGCCTGCTGCTATGGACACAATAAGGTTGGGGCAGATAAGCGTCTAGTTCAGCACTAGCTCTAGTTTTAGAATTTATAACAGTCACGTTTAAAAAAATAAATCAGTAGAATAATATAGTAGGTTTCTCTGTGACATCTTCATACATGCATTGCCATAACTTGATCACATTCACACTGTTTTATTCCCCCTTTTCTGTCTCCTGAGGCTCCTCCACTTCTCCATCAGACTCCCCTTTCGCTTTCACATTATCTTTATGTTCCCTGGAGTCCGCATAAGAAAGAAAACATGCAATACTCTTTGTCAGACTTTTTTCACTTAACACAATGACCTCCAGTTCCATCCTTTTTTTCTGTGTGTCAATAGCATGATTTCATTCCTTACGGCTGAATAATATTCCATTGTGTACAAATGCCACATTTTCTTTATCCATTCATCCAATGACCAGGCACCTAAACTGACAAACTTAGCTATTATGAATAGTACCACAATAAGCATGGGTATGAATGTTGAATATTTTTGGTAATCATGCATCACTAAAGCAAAAAAAAAAAAAACTCAAATGGATTTGATAAGAAGGAATAAACCCTGAACGCACTCGCAGAACTGTGAATCCTCCCTCTGCCACCCACCACTTCACTGGGTTCCACCGACCACATCACTTGTCCCCTACTCTTCAGTCCCCTGCTCTTGTCACCGCAAGGAGACAGCGTGCGAGACAGAACTTTGTAAAACGCCGCTAACAGATGAGTAGGTGCGGTGGCCGGTAGTGGAGAAACGGGAGCTCAGAGAGGCCTCTCGCGGTGGGAGCCTGCTGACGTCCTTCGTGTAACAGCTGCAAACATTTCCCACGCCTGGCTCTGTGTGGCCCCGGTGCCTCGCGGTCTTTCTACTCAGCTCAGAGCGGTACATTTCTGGACCCGCCATCACTGAAGCGTAAGAAGGGGTGGGTGGGACGCATGAGTGCCCTACGTACTCGCTTCTCCACGGTCTTCGGACACCAGCGCCTGCGGCGGAGTCCTCCTCAGCACGCACAGGACTAGTTCCAGGACCCGCTGAGGACACCGAAATCTTCTGATGCTCCGGTTCCGTCTATAAAATGGTGCAGCATTTACATATCTCTTGCTTGTCTCCTCATGTACCTTAATCAGTTGTTTGCAATACCTAATACAATGTATATACCATGCGAAGAGTGTTTATTCGGAATTGTTTAAGGAATAAGGACAAGAAAAATCCGAACGTGTTCCGCGCAGCCGCAGAGGGAGCCCTCCAGGAGCCTCGCTCTCGTGCGTGCTGCGGAGAGGCCGAGCCCGTGAGCTCGAGCTGCTGTGCCAGGGGGCGCCCACACGTCACCTCACGCAGTGAGTGCCACGGAGCGCTGGGCTCCGTGTGTGGCAAATTCAGGAAGTGTCCTTTGGAAATTTTAGGAATTTTTACCAAATTGTTTGATCAGTAGTTGGTTGAATCTGTGAAGTAGGATCCAACAGCTGACTGTGTCGCCACGCCCAGTAATTAGTGTTTTTCTCATCCCCTGCAGATAACCCTATGCTTCAGACTCCTCAAGCCTTAGAGTGTTTTAGTTTTGGTTCTTGGGGGAGGGGTTCGTGCTGGGAATCGAACTCAGGACTTTATTCTTGCTAGGCAGGTACAGCACCACCGAAATTACATCCCTGGCCCAGGGCGTTTTAGTTACATACATGAGTTATGGGGAGGAAACAAGCTTTTTCTACAGCTGAAGTATTTAGTCCTGATATAATCCTGTGCTCACTCTGGGACTTCAGCCTCTCTAAGATACATCCAGGATTTTTTTTTTCTAAAATGGAGTACTATTCAGCCATAAAGAATGATAAACTAGAAACATTTATAGTTCAGTGGATGCATACTGAGGACACACTCATCAGTAAAATAAAGGGGACACATATGTGTAAATACCAAATAGTTTCTCTGGTGTGAGAAACTAAAAGTGTAAATGAGAACCAAAATGTACAAAAAATAATGGAAAATAGGAATAAAATGTTCAAAGGGGAAGGGAAACTATGGAGAGGGGCAAGGGAAAGCACAGAAGGGAATAAATGATGATAAAAAGGAAAAAATGGAAGCAAAGCTTGTGTATACAGGGTGGAGGGGTTGAAGAGAAGGTAGGGAAAGTGGGGAAAATGTAGAAATCAAGATATATCATGTACAGGTACAAATTGTCAATGATGAATGATGTCATAATGTATTCCTAAAATCTGCCAATAAACTCAGTAAAGAAGTAAGTCAAACTCAAAAAAATAAATAAGTTTTTTAAAATTCTTAAGGCCTAGAGATGTAGCCCAGTGCAAAGGCTCAGGGTTGATTCCCCAGTGTTAGCTGGGCATGGTGGTGCATACCTGTAATCTAGCACTTGGGAGGCTGAAGCAGGAGGATCTATGGAAATTCAGGGCTGGGCTGGATTACATAATGAGTTCAAGGCCAACCTGAGCTACATAAGATCCTATCTTAAAAAGAAAGACAGAGAGAGACAGAGAGAAAGAGAGACAGAGAGACAATAATGATGGTTGAGTTTAAGAAGTAAAGCTGATCCATTTCATGTCGTCCATGCTTTTGACCAGGACCTCCTGGTTAGGGTTTCTGTACCAGGTAAAATGGTCCAAACTGTCATGTTGTTTGGGGTCTGAACTCTTGTTTAGCCTACAATTAGCCTATAAGAGTCCTAGGGCTATAACTGGCTTCACCACCAGACATGTAGCATAAGAAGCCATGGCAATCATGTCTCTCACCTTTCTCCCTCAGGCCTTTTCTGTAATACCTACTCAGGTATTGTTTTTTTGTGATGAGCAGAATTCCACTCAAGCTACCTGCACCTCATCAAACTACTCTTGCCAGGATGAGAGTCTTCACTCTTTTATATCATGCCACAGTTCTGGGGACAGGACCCACATTCTCTTGAGGCTCTGCTTGCAAATCTACATGTCAGAATTCGCTTCTCTTCTAGATAGAGATCAGGTGTTAACAGAACAGAAACTTCATTTAACGTAAGTAAAGATGCATTTATTGTAAAAAAAAAAAATATCGACGGCCACCCCAGGTCCCAGAGTAGTCTGTTGAAACAATTTATTGTGTCTGGAGCCTTTCCTGAATTAACAAAATGGGGGGAACCATTAAAGGATAATATAGCTTATTTATTATTGCAATAACTTTCCAAGCAGAGCAGGAAAGAAACCAGACCTATCTTCTGCACAATAATGGAATGCACCAACTCTGGGGAAAAGGCAAGATGTCCTTCTAATTGAAGAAATATATCCTTTTCCAATATGAGTTTAGATTGTGTTCTCCAAAAATTAATATCTGTTCCGGAAGCAGCGTGTGAGCGCATCTAACAAGCCTATTAATCAAATGCGCTCACCTGGCTCCTGCTCACATGTGTCGGGAGAGAGAAAGGAAATCAGCTGGGGAGATGTAAACCCACAATTTGAATCTGGTCGAATGAGCTATTGCCCGGGGCTAAGGGAAGGCCGAGCACATGGTGAGTCGGAGTGAATCTCACAGCAGCTGTGGGCAGCGCGGGAGAAGTAGCTAGTCTGTTCATCCTCAGCAGCTGTTGCTCCAGTAACTTATATCATGCCCAATTCTGCACCAGATGAGCAAAGAAAAGCAAAAGAACAAGGGAAATGAGCAAGTAATATAGCATTGTTGATAAAGTTGATATTGGTAATTATGATTCTTTTATCAAATGATCCTGAATTCATGATCCTGAATTCTAGAATTAAGAAGACTGACTCTTTCACAGACTTAAAAAGGAAGTTATAACTGTCCTCCCCTGTGATTTATGTAAATGAATCAAGATTAAACATGAGTTTATAGGGCCGGGGATTTAGCTCAGTGGTTCCGGCGCCTGCCTAGTGAGTGCAAGGTCTCTGGTTTGAGTCCAGGTAACCACATACAGCACTACTGGGCATGGTGACTCACACCCACCAGCAATCAGTACCACATACCACAGTGCCAGGCGTGGTGGCTCACGTCTGTAATCCCAGCACTCGGGAGGGAGAAGCAGGAGGATTGCTGAGTTCCAGGCTTATCTGGGCTACAGAGTGAGTTTAGAGCCAGCCTGAACTACCAAGCAGGACCCTGTCTCAAAAACAAACACAAACATGAGTTGATAATTGTTAAGATGAGTTCTGAGTAGATCAATCTTTATGCTATGATGCTCTTTGTCTCTCATATTTTAGTACTAAGCATTTAACACTTTCGAGAAGAAATTTAGCCATACATTTATATGTCCTCCTTCCTCTCTCAGAGACAGATATCTCATCCTTCTATAAAGTTTAAAAATTTACAGTGATGCCACATCACTCGTTAGGCCTTACAGAAGGGAGTCTTTTGCTCCCACTCCACCTGCCTAAAATGACCTAAATTTGATGTATCATTGAACCCTAAGCTGCTGAGCACACCCTAAGTGTGCTTCTTATGCTCTAACTCCAGCTCTGAGGAACTGGAGTCCTGTTTCCTGAGTGGTTGCCACCGCTGCCTCCTGCTACGTCATTTCTTAGGCCCAAGGAACCTGTTTCCCAGGGAAAGTTCTCATGACTCTCTGCAGCCATTCCCACTAGAGAATCACCTTGCCCAGTTCCAAACAGAAGGTGTTGCTGACATTTATGCACTCAGGCCCCTGGTAGTAGGGCGACCAGCTATCTTGGTTTACTCCGGACAGAACTTCCGATGCTGACAGGAAGAGTGTCAGAGTCGTCAGGTTCCGTCATGTGGCTCAGGCCTAATACATAACAATCAATAGCTCAGTCACAGGCTTCCTCAAGACATTTCCCTTGGAAACTTGGACCTTTCCTTCTTTCTTTCCTTACCGTGTGTGTGTGTGTGTGTGTGTGTGTGTGTGTGTGCCCATAAGCAGTTCTGACATTGTGCATGGTAGGCAAACAATCTACCATTGAGATACACCCTCAGACCAATATTTGCTTTTCTGACCTACTCCTCTAGGTTGTATGGTTAATCATTAAGTCATAAGGTCACCAGATTCTGGTCACAGCAAAGCATTCACTGTTCAAAATTTCCTGCCCAGGGCTGGCGATTTAGCTCAGTGGTTCTGGCACCGGCCTCGCAAGCGTGAAGTCCTGAGTTCGATCCCGGTAACCACATACAATGCTGGGCGTGGTGACTCACACCCACCAGCAATCAACACCACATACCACAGCGCCAGGCGTGGTGGCTCACGCCTGCAATTCCAGCACTCGGGAGGCAGAGACAGGAGGATTGCTGAGTTTGCAGAGGCTTGCCTGGGCTCCATAGTGAGCTGAGGGCCAGCCTGAGCTACAAAGTGAGACCCTGTCTCAAAAAAAAAAAAAAAATGAGCAGCATCAGTCTCCAAGATGAATGTAATTATTACATATTGCAAACAAAGACTAATAAAAACATTTTTTTATAAAGGAAAATCTCACATGGTTGTCAGTAGAAACTGGAAAATGGCTGGGGAAGTAGATCAGTAGGAGAGTACTTGTCCAGAAGGTGCAAGGTCCTAGGTTCAATGCCCAGTACTCTTCCTCAAAAAAAAAAAAAAAAAAAAAAAAAGCCTGAAATTCCTACCCCACTTACAACTAATGAAACTAACTCCATGCATAGAAAGGCTAGCTTTGTGGCTCTATGTAATGCACAAAGCCACTGCAGTCAGTCACAATGCTTTTTTGGTCCAAGGACATGCCAACAGCCTCAACATGTTAGTTGAATCACCAAATTCAACTTTTTATTTCTCTTTTTTTGAGACAGGGTCTCACTTTGTAGTTCAGGCTGGCCCTGAGCTCACTATGTAGCCCAGGCAAGCCTCGAACACAGCAGTCCTCCTGCCTCTGTGTCCTGAGTGCTGGGATTACAGGCGTGTGAGCCACCACGCTTGGCACTGTAGTATGTGGTACTGATTGCTGGTGGGCATGTCTCACCCCGCCCAGCATTGTTGTATGTGGTTACTGGGATCGAACTCAGGACCTTGTGCTTGCGAGGCAGGTGCTGGAACCACTGAGCTAAATCTCCAGCCCCAGCTGTTTATTTCTTAAGGCTCCTGGTTCAATGAACCAGATGTTGAAGTTCTGTGGAGCCTCAACAAACACCATTTCTTTCCCTCTTCTGAGTTCAATACTAGTTAAAAGGTAGAAGTCACTATATCATTTTTACAACTAAGTTAATATTAGGGATGGTAGGTTGTATCATCAGACAAAGGAACTCTTAGAAGTGACCTTAGAGAACTGGAGAAGATGGTGCAATATCCAGCTGCTCTTTCCAAATTTATCACTGAGACACCACTGACTTCTGGGGAGGGAGGTCAGGAGTGATACTCGGAGGAACTCGCTCCATATGAAATTAAACACAGCAGTGGTCAAGACAACACATCCAACCCAATAGTAAGACACCTTTTTCCCTTTCTGCTGGGTATCCTGAGGAATGGGAAATGAGCAGTTTCCAGTCTCCAATGAAGGAATCATTATGATGGCCCACAGTACAATGTCCCTGGGGCTGGGTTTGGTGGCTCACGCCTGTAATCCCAGCACTAGGGAGGCAGAGGCAGAGGCAGAGGCAGGAGGGTTTCTGTGAGTCTGAGGGTCGCCTGGGCTACATAGTGAGCTCAGGGCCAGCCTGAACTACAAAGCAAGACCCTGTCCAAAAAAAAAGTAAAGAAAGAAATGTCCCTGAGTTGAATCACAAAAGAATCTCAATTTTTTTTTTTGGTGTTTCAGGTATCAAATACTTTGAGTGTAAGTTTCAAAGGAAAAGTATGGATGATGATTGTCCTAACTCCACTTCAGCTGGAGCCTGTACCTTTTGACTTTAGGAAGGAGTACAGGGAGAGGGATATTAAAAATACAGAAAACTGGTAAGGAGGATAAATCTGTAGCAATAAGGTAAGTTGCCATGGACCCCAGGGATGTAGCTCAGCCTGGCAAACACAAAGTCCTGAGTTCCGTCTCTGGCTCCACAAAAATAAATGAATGAGTGAATGAATGAATAAGTTATCAAACTCCCAAGAAATTGTTTCCCAGTGACTTGTACTTCATGAGGTCTGTATTAGCTTCTCAGGGCTCTGTAATAATGTGCCACAGACTGGATGGCTTAAAACAGTAGAAACTGATGCCCTTACTCACTCAGTGTTCTGAGGGCTAAAGCCCAACAGCAAGGCCTCCACAAGGCAGCTCTCTGAAGGCTCTAAGCAGGTTCTTTGCCTTTGGCAGCTCCCTGACCCTCAGCATTCCTTTCACCTGCAGCCTTTCAACCTTTCCTGTTATCTTTGAATGGCCTCCTTACCTCTGTCTCTGGGGCTTTGACTCTTCCTCTCCTTATAAGGAGATTGATTCTCCTTAATCCGGTGTGACCGTATCTGAACTTGATTCCATCCATAAGGACCCTACTTCAAATAAGGTCATCTGCACAGGTGTTAGAGTTTAGATCAAATATATCTCCCAAAAGATTCCTTTGTTCAGAGGTGGGACTTTCAGAAGGTGATTAAGTCAAGGGAACAGTGTACTCATCAATGGGTTAGTCCATTGATCTACTCAGAGTTGAATGTGCTGTTAGCTCTCCCTGTCTGTCTCTGTCTATCTCTGTCTGTCTGTCTCTGTCTCTCTCTCTGTCCCCACCATACTCTTCTACCATGCCATCTCTACCTTGGAACCAGGCAGCCATGTGCTGAATTCTCTGAACCATGAGGCAAATAAATATTTGGTCCTGTGAATTGCAGCTGTCAGATATTGTGTCTCAGAGACAGGAAGGCTGACAGGTACAATTGTGAGGACGAGGCCAACATACTTTCTGAGGGAATACAGTTCAAACCTCTGTAGTTCTCATATGGAAATTGACAAATGACATGGATGTTGAGATATTTGTAAATTTCTTTTGCTATGAAATAAGTTTCTTGATATATTAATTACAAAAATGGACCCACCCCTATGTATACCTTTGAAATGTGACATTTCAAGCTCTCCCACCAAGAAGTAGAGCTGGTTTTCTCACACTCGGTCTATAGTGGCCTCACACCTTGCTCTGGCCAAATGAGTGCACCAGAAATGGCGTCGTGCCAGTTTTTAAATTTTTTTCCTGTATTGAATTTACTGATACATTTTAGATACACATCATGATCAAGAATCAAACTTATAAAATTTTTTATAGGACAAGGTCTTAAATATGTCACTGTGTAGCCCAGGCTGGCCCTGAACTCATGCTAATCCTCCTGAGTGCTGGGATTCCAGGCACACACCACACCCAGCATCAATCTCTCTGTTAAAGACCTTGACCAGGCCCTGGAGACAAGCCCTGGCCAGGTGCTACTGAGGACAGATACAACTCTCCAGTGTCACTCCTGTCGTCCACTAGGGGGCACCAGACACGACGAATGAGCCCACTGGAGAAAACTCCCAGCTGACAACCAGGTGGTCCATATATGGTAAACGTATATAGTTGTTTTAAACCACTTGAGTTTTGGCGTGATTTGTTATGTATCATTAAATAACTGATCACAAGAGCTAACAGCACGTGTGATTCTGTGACGAGGCATAATGTACTTAGCAAGTTCATGGGTATTGGTGTTGGTAGAAGCACAACAAAAGAATAAATACCCAGATCCAGAGGCAGTGCCTATGCTGTGAGAAACTCTGTACACTTATTTCATGGGACCTGTCTGAGGAAAAATTGCAACTGGTCCCAGAAGCTGGCTCACCTTACAATGTGGACTGAGAGTTTATCACTGTTTACTGACAGCATAGGTACTTGACATTAACAACAGCCAAATGAGACTTGGCCAGAGGAGGACCCTTATGCAGCCAAACCTAGAGGACCTCTCAGATGTCCTGCCAATTTACTCCTCAATCTGCTGAGCCAAGATCAGAAAGGTCGGGTAGGAGACTTGGGGGCTGCAGCAGACACGTCTTATGTAACAGCTCGTATCTTCTCGGTTCACCTTTTCTCCAGTCATTGGAGAAAAAGCAGCTTCGTGCAAGTGGCATCTGTCTGTAGTTGGATTTGGCTTCATTCCTCCCAAGCCTTCATATACGCCCAGTTACCCATACACCCATTATATAACTGCAAAGTGTGAAGAAGCTGACTACTTAGGGGCACCCTCGCCCAGTGAGAGAGGCGGCCTGTGAAAAATGAAGACCCGTTCTCAGAAGCTGCTGGAAGGTGCAGCTCAGTTGCCCAGAGTTGTGACTGTGAGATTCTCAGCCCTCTTCTGGGGACGCTAAACTGCCCACTCAAAGGTCCTTGGCTCACACTCTGATTGGAGTGTGCGATACAGGAGGGCCCAGGAGGCAAGGGGAGAAGGAAACAAGGATCAGTCTCTCCACGGAGTCTTCGGTCCACCTAATCATTAAGAATGTCTTCTGCTGGGGGAGCTTCTAGTAAGCTGCTCTCAGCCCATTCTAAGAGTTTATCTGTACCTCGCCCCTCTAAACCTTGACCACAACTCTCTAGTCTTATCCTTCCCAGTCTCTGACATTGGACAAACCCATCAGACACCACCCAGGGACCATTGTAAACCCATCCCCAGGAAGCAAGTCATTCCAGACCATGCGACAGATGGATTTCTACCTCACATCCACTCCCACCAAGGGGCTCTGTCCTGCATAGAGCTGTCTGCAAGTCAGGCTTGAGTCTCTTCCTCTGTCAAGAGGCAAAATTTGGAAGGTGGCATGAGTCGTCACTCATTTTAAGGACAGAATAGTATTCCACTCTGAGGAATATTGAATCCACTTTACTTACCTGTCCTTCATTTGCATTACTACAACACAGCCGCAGCAGATATCCTTAAATAGCTCCCAATCATGTCAAGGAGCATACAGTTCAGTAGGAGAGACTGGCACAAGGCCGGTAATTATGAAACTAATTACTTACTTACAGCTAAGATAAATGCTATGAAAGAAAAATACTCAGAGTTGTGACATAGTGTTGACCCAACAAAGTGGAGGTGAGTCCCAAAATCTCCCCTGAGGAAACCGCATTCCACTCAAGCCTGGGAGGATGAGTTGGTTTGGTGGTGGGTGGCAGGTGGTGCCGATGAAGCGGAAGGCCCGGTGCGTGCAGACCTCCAGTGAGAGCGAGCTCTGGCGACATGACACATGAGTATGGGCGCACGGCAGGAACGGTTAGCATTCCGGGCAAGGTCAGCAGTCCTGCCCGTCTGACCTGTAAGGCAGAGTGGGTGGCAGGACTTGTACGTTCAAAGACTTTGTGTGCAGCTGTGAAATACATGAAAGGGGGCAGCAGGGGGCTTTAAGGAAGGATTGTCTAACTCTCACTCTGGCGACCTTGAAAGTGTCCTGAACAGACACAGGTGAAGACCAGAAAACTAGGATGGAGACAGAAACAGCTGTGTGACCCTGGATAGGTCATATAACCTCTTTAAGCTCTGGTTTCTTTATCTAAACACAGGAGTGGTGATTCCTACATTATAGAATGTGTTACGATTAGTAAGCTTTAAAAAGCCACCTCACTGCTGGCCTCCCACAGGCATTAAACAGAGACTGCAATATTTCATCTGCCTGCTTGTAAATTTCCCTGGCTCTTCATCTCCTAAAGGACCATGACCAAAGTCATATCTGCAAGTTGCAAGTTTCCCACTGATCTTGCCCAGTGTGTCTGTCTTTCACCCCTCACCACCCTAACAGCCAGCCCTGTTTCCTGTGCCCTCTGCATTCTGTGCTTCCTGATCACCCTATTCATACTTTGGGATCTGCTTTGGTGTCACCTTTTCCCCTTGAATGTTCTCAGCCTCCTCACACTGCTAGTCCAGTCCACCCCCGGGCTGTCAGAGCGCTCTGTGCCTCCCTGTACTACAGTCCTTAACAAGTCTATGGGATTTATTTATGTTAGCTCTTCAACCCTGACCACTGCTTCGCTTTTCAGCAGCAGAGGCCTGGCTGAATCACCCTTCCATCTTCCATGGCCAGCATGGATTCTGGCATGTACCAGATAGGCAAATGAACACATGCAGAAATCAAGCAAAAAGTCACACTGCATTTGGAATTAGTTGGCCCAGTCATGACAGGCCTTGACCTCTAGGTGGCCTGGGCTTAGAGGATTTGTGCTGGACCATCGTGCCTATTTCTTTTTCTCCTGGGAATCTATCCAAGAGGCAATTTCTTCTCTCTCCCACATCTCACCCGTTTGCACCTGGGCCCTCCCTACCTTGGGAGGTAAACCAGCTGCCCCCTCCAAGTGCGGGACTACAGTGCCATCTACTGGTGATGAGAAGATCTGCAGATCAGACTGAAGGAGGAGAGAGGAATTGAGGACCGGTGTGGTTTAATCCTATTGTAAAGTCTCAGCAATTTCACCTTCCTCTAGATGGTCTTCCCTGCCTTCATGAGTCCAGGACTGATGGAGGGAGACCCTTAGTTAGATTTCTGATTGACCAAAGACTTTTAGTCATGACTCTGTGGCCTGAGCCCTTTTTCAGCCTTCTCAGAATGAAGGCCCTCACCCTCAGTCTCCTCAGCAGCCAGTGATCCTAACTCAATGCCCAAGCATCCCCTCACCCCCTAAGACAGAACTTCTCACTCAGGACCCACTGTCCACTCGCAAGAACTCGTGACGGAACCCGCCAGACTTGGGGGGCAAGAGCCTTCTCTCAGGCCCCAGTGATGGGTCCCTTACTCAGTCCCCCCACTGTCCTCAGTGATCACTCTTCCATGATCAGAACCCTCCTTCAGCATGGCTGGTGCTGGGGCCCCTCACTCGGTCAGTGGTGGGGCCCCCAGGCCTGCTTTCAAGCCTCTCACAGACCAGGGTCCCCACAGAGACCCCGCAGTGATCAGAGCACCTCTCTCCATTCCTCCGCTCTGGAGCCCCACTCAGACCCCTCCAGTTTCCACTCAACCCAGTGACAGGGATCAGCCCCTCAAAGGGCGGATTCCTCAACAGCCCCCAAGAAAAGCCTTGATGAGCTGCCCAAGTGGAAACACCAAAGCAGAACACAAAGTTTTGTTTAAAAAAACTTAATACTTGTAGAAAAACATCTGAGAGACAATCGTGGAGTAAATCTGAACTTTATTGACCTTCTCACACATCTGGTGTACACTGTTTTGTTTTGAACAGCGGATGCAAACCGACCACAATCTTTCAGGTGTTTACAACTCCAGCCCACCCTCAGGGACACGATGCCCGTCGCTGAGAGCTCTGAGACCAAAGGCCTTTCATTAAGGTCTAGGAACTCAACACGGGCGAGACAGTCCCTTCAGACCGCCGGCCGCCTTCGGCTTCCCTCCGGCCCCCAAGAGATCCTCACAGCCTCTGGCCTCCAGGACTCTGCCTCCTGTCTTGCCCCCGGGCCCGTTCTCTAGGCAGGGGCCACAGCTGTGCCCATGGCCTCCTGAGGAGGTGTGGGCCTGCTGGGCTAATCCACGTGGTCCCACAACTGTCCCTCGGAAAGCCAGCATTACCCCTGCCTGCCCCAGCCCATGTGCATTAGGAGCAATCAGCCATAACCCTCTGAAATGTTTCTGTCACACATTAGTCCACACGGACAGTGTCACAGGTGAGCGAGCCAGCTTCCACTTTTACCCAAACCCTCTGGGAATATAGCACAGGGTTCAAAGTAAATATGATTTATGGAAGAAATTGGAGCATCAGCTATAGCTATACCTATAGGACCTTCTCTGTGTCCTTTCCTACTTCAACCCTCCCAGAGCCCTCATTCCCATTTATTCTGGCCTAGGCTAAACCCTTCCTGTCAGATATTTGACCAGGCCCTTTAAACATCAACCCGCAATTCTTGGTCACTGACTGGCCCCAAAGCCTGGTTTCTCCTTCCACAAACAAAGCCTTCAGCTTCAGGGATTCTCATAGAAACAAAGCATTCCCCTGTTCAACAAAAACACAATGGATGGTTCACTCTTTCTTGATGTTTTTAGAGATAAGGCCCTACTCAGACTGACCTCAAACTAATTCTCCAGCCCATGTCCCAAGTGGTGTTCATTCTTAGTATGTCTTTACCGAGTGCTGCTGTGTGGTGGGTTCTGAGCTGGATTCTGCATAGAACAGTGAGTAGCTCAGAATCCTTGTTCTTTGGAACTTACCTCCAAATGGGAGACACAGCCATTACGCACACTACAGTTACTACTAGGCCAAATAGCACACATGCATAATCACAGGGAGCTAGAGCCTCCCTGGGCAACTTAGTGAGAGCATGTCTCAAACTTTAAAAAAAAAAAAATGTTGTTTTTTGAGACAGGGTCCTGCTATGTAGTTCAGGCTGGCCTTAAACTCATTGTGCAGCCCAGTCAGGCCTCAATCTTGCCATCAGTTCCCTGCCTAAACCTGGGGATGTAGCTCAGTGTGAAGGCCCTAGATTCAGTCTCCAGTAGTTATCAAGAGAAAATGTGACGAATGTTGCAAAGATGGCGGTCACGTGTGTCCAGCCAGGGCGCCGTGCTGCGGGTGATAGAAAAGATACAGTCAGGAATAAATCTGCTGTCAAGGATTCAAATGTAGGTGGAGCCAACTAGGAGCTGGTAGGAGAGGAGGTGAGAGGAAAACCACCTTCTGAATGAAATTTGTGAGATTATGACGAAGGTTCCTAAGCACTAAAAGAGACCGGATATTCTGGCTAAAGAGCCAGGAAAACAAGACCAACCCGCGAGGCCTGGCACACTAGAGCAGCATAGAGGCCTTGGGGGCAGCAGCAACTGCCTGGTCCGCAAGTGGCCCTGGGTCTACGCCCCAGCTCTGCAAACAAAGGACTGCCACTGCATTTTGCCCCTTGGCAATGCACACCTGTGATCCCAGAGCCTGAGAGACTGAGGCAGGAGGGTTGCAAGTTCCAAGTGAGCCTACATGGTGACATCCTGTCTCAAACAAACCAAGAAAATAATAGTAATTATAGGGGACTGTTGATGCCACTAGCCAGGGAGAGGTGAACGGAGGACAGACAGGATTTCTTGGAGTCATAGCAAGGGGCAAACAGGCTGCACAGGCCAAATGTATTTGTTCACACTCATTTCTTTGACTATTAACCAAAGTCAAGCATGTGATGGGCACAAGAGACATAGTCATTAGCAGAGAAGTTGAGTTAGGTGCGGGGGCACTTACCTACAATCCCAGCACTGGGGAGGCTGAGGCAGGAGGCTTATTGCAAGTTTGAGGCCACCCTGGGCTATGTAGTGAGACTCTCAAATAACAAAAACAACCAAAAAAAAAAGTTGAATTGAGAAAAGAAATAGATATAAAGCAGTATACAATAAGGCACTATAATTGTTATTCAAATATATACATGAAGATGAAGGAAAGGGAGGGAAGGGAGAGGAAGTGGACATAAAGAGAATTAAGAGGTCTTATGGGTACCAACTCCCCATAATGAGTGCAATGATTATGTATGTGTGTGTGTGTGTGTGTGTGTCTGTCCTGTGTATTATATAATATATATCCATGAAGGCTCGTGGACCCCTCTTCTAAAGTCCCCCCTGCAACAGGGTCACCCCCATCATTCGGAAGAGGAAGGCTCAGCAGCTTGGCGAGGTGCGCGCCAGCAGGAGTGGGCAGACGGCTGACGAGCCAGGGGCAGTGCCAACCTCGAACCGTCGTACTGCTCTGAGCTGGGATCCTTATTTTTAGCGCTGGCTTTGCTCCCCTGCAGCACGTCTTCCTGGGTTTGGTAAATTTGGGTCTAACCTTTGAGAGTGCGCGAGCACGGACGTCTCCCACCGCTCGTGGGTGGTGGAGAAGCGAGGAAGGGTGGTCGTCGCCACGCGGCCGCGCACCCACGCACCACGGAGCATGAGTCACGATCCTCAGACCAGAAAGGAAGCGAGTGGGAGGCCTGCAGCGGGGCGCGCGCAGCAGGCTCTGCGCCAGGAGGCGATGGGGGCGCTAGTTGGGGGCCTTGTCCACTGTGACCCCAGACGTCAGGCTAATCCCGGCGAGGCCCCAGCGCGGGCGGCCTCCTGACTGCGCGGCTGATCTCTGCCAGGTGGAAAATTAGCTAGTACAGAACTGTTTACATTTTCTCTTCTCACTCACTCTGTTCTTCAGAAAAAACTTTCCGAAAATGCCATCTATATCTGTACGTTCCCCAATGAATATGTATTGCTTCTTTAATTTTTTTAAAGGTATTTGTTACAAGTAATCTTTTTAAAAAGACACTAAAGGGAAACACCAGTTTAAACTCTATTCCGAGGAACCGAAGAAGTCTGGCCTTCATTCCTGACAGAGCCGCGGAAAAGGAACGGCCTAACCCTCAGGAAGACGCCCGAGCGAGCACGGGAGCGGTGTTTACGTCAGAGAAGTCTAAGGCTTATTTTAAAGTAAAGAGGAAGAAGAAACCGGATGTGGTGGTACAACCTGTCATCCCAGCATCCAGGAGGCCGAGGCGGGAGGGTGAGCGGCACATCCACCTCACCCTGCTCTCTTCCTCCCTCCTGGGGGCAGGCTTGCTCTCCCTGAAATCTGCTTCCTGGTCTCCCACCACACAACCGTGTGCCTGGCTCTGTAAGACGGTGTGACTCACCAGGGCCCTTGGGCAGCAGAGGCCCATCAGACCTGGGATTTCGCAGGCCGTACGCGGCTCTGTCCACCCCAGTTCTCACCCAGCCCCCTTTCAGCTCCGCGATCGCGCCGGGAGTCGCCAGGCCCTGACGCTCGCCACACCGGCCTGCTCCAGGCTTCAGGGCCAGGCGCGCTTGCAGGAGCCCAGTCCCAGGGCGTCTTTGAGGACTTCACCGCCGCTCTCTTCCCCGAGGGCCGTGACGGAGCCACATGGCCACCAGCCCCTCCTCCGCCCCCCGGGCTCCCGCGGTCTCCCACAGCTCTCCCCTGCCACCCGCCCTCCTGCCGCCCAGTCTCCACGCAGGCGCTGCTCACGGTGCGACCTACGGACCGGTCCATGTTGTTTCTCACACGGGGAGATAAGCTCAGAAGCTGAGAGTAAAAGGGCTTAGAAACCCTCGTAGCAAGGTGGTAGAATAATAGCAAGTCACTTGAATCTCATAACGAAAGGACACTGGAAGCAGCATATCGCCCTACAGTGCACCCTGAGAGAGGAACGGGATCTGAGTGGGGAAACCGCTGGAACGTGAGGAGTCTTTGGCTATTAGTCCTGCACCCGTGTTAAGTCTATAGTCTTGGCAAATGTAGTACAGTTACGTGAAATACAACATTAGGGAGCCCGGGAAGGGTACACAGCAACCCTCTGCTCTCTTTGCAATTTTCCTGTCAACCACAAAGTATCTAAAATACAAAAGGTTAGCCGGGCGTGGTGACTCACGCCTGTAATCCCAGCCTCGGGAGGCAGAGACAGGTGGATTGCTGAGTTCCAGGCTTGCCTGGGCTACATAGTGAGCTCAGAGCCAGCCTGAACTACAAAAGCGAGACGCTGTCTCAAAAACAAAAAAACAAACAAATAAAATACAAAAGGTTATTTTTTTATTGAATTCTTCATTGGTACACTTTATGTACAGCTCACATTCACACTCAACATTGGGGAATTTGTATCAGTATATGACATGAGTTAATTCTCATTTTTACCCACATCCCCACCCACCCTACAACCCTCCACCCCCCTACACATGTGCTTTCTTTTTCTTTTCAAATCATATTTATTCTTTCCCCTCATTACTTTCCCCTACCACATTCCCTTTGAATATTTCCTATTTGACAAAATCTATCATGCATTCTAGAACTCATTTACATCCACAGGTTCTCATAACAAAAGGTTTTTTTTTTTTTTTTTTTTTGAGACAGAGTCTCGCTTTGTAGTTCAAGCTGGCTCTGAGCTCACTATGTAGCCCAGGCAAGCCTGGAACTCAGCAATCCTATCTCTGCCTCCCCGAGTGCTGGGATTACAGGCGTGAGCCACCATGCCCGGCAACAAAAGGTTATTTTTAAAAACTGGATTGAAAAGACATAAAACATGAACTGACGTTTTATGTGTTTCTTCAAATTTATTTTTCTGGGGCAACCCACTTTCTAGCCCCTCTTCTGTCTCTAGCAGACAGAAGCTTTCAATTTCAATACATTTTTCCTACTCTTTGCCTCTGCTGATCCTAGAATTCGCTAATCTTAGAGAACACAAACTCGGAGTTGGGATTCTAGGAGATCTGAAACCAAAGCAAAAACAAACCAGTCGTGCACCGGTTTGAGAAGTACTATTCTGGGCATGCACTGGATGTAACACTGCTGTGTCAAAGGCCTGCAGAGTTCACGGACTAAGGACAAGACAAGAGGTTTACAGAAGAATTAACTACAGCCGGAAACCTGGAGCCATTGTCCTAAACCTGTGGTCGCCTGGATTCCAGGAAATGCCGAGCTCCACATGACAAAGACCACCACACAGACAACCTTTTCCTGGGAAGGAAGCCAGCCCTCAGCCACGAGGGTCCCGGAACGGTGGTGGTCGGTCGGAGAGGATGATCACGAGGACTCCACCCCACCAGCTAGTCCTCGGAAATTGGCCTCCTGTCTTTGCCAGGGGCTCATCCGAAGCCCTGTATCAGAACATACCCACTCCAGCTACCTGAGCTAGAGCTTTTCCTAGCTTGCCTCTAACTTTCCAATTAAAGCTTCTTCCTTAAAAAAAAAAAATATATATATATATATATGTACATTTTTTTCTAGCCAGTTAGCTGCATTTTCCAAAAATGAAAAAAAAAATCTGCAACGGATCCACTGTGGAAATTTAAAAAATGAATGTGCCTATCACAGACAAGTCAAAGAGCAGCGCTGTCTGACGTGCTCCACCTCCCTGTAGTGTGTCCTGTGATGGTCAAGGATGCCGACCATGAATACCACAAATGTGGGTTTGGGGAGCAGGTACTACACCCCACGGAAAAAAGTCACAGCGGAACCTTGCCACCTCTCAAGTACAGGCACATTTCGTGGCTCTCTCCTGTACCCAGAACCGTCACCCCTCGGAATTTGGTGACAGGCCCGGGCTGTCTGTGGGGAAAGGGCCTGGGGGATGCTGTTCACAGGATGGCAGAGGCCCGCGCTGTGCCCCTGTCTGGGGTACAGCCTGGCTCTGGAGCGTGATGTGTGATTGTGGAGTGTGGCGGGCTCGGGTGTGAGTGAGATATTGGTGAATTCCGGGGGCCCTGTCTGGGACAGGGAGCAGATCCTGTTTGTCTGGGATCCGTGGTGTGGCGGTGGCGCCGGGTCACCCCAGAGGTGAAGTGGGTCTGAGTCAGGCCGCACTCACGGTGGAGCCCGTTCCGAGCTCCAGAGCTCTAGCCAGCCTACCCATCCTCCCACTCGGGGAGAGGCCAGGTCTCCCACCCACAGCACAGAATTCTCCGCTTGCTGGGCCTCGGCCTTGGCCATCACCTCAGAGAGTGCGGTCACCGCCCCCAGGGCCCAGCAGCCCCCAGGGCTCCGAGGGCTGCACCTGAGCCTGTTTCACTCAGCTTCATCGCCCTCAAGCACGGCGGGCCCCTCCGAGTTCAGTCCTCGCGTGAGGCCACAGTGCCATCTGCTGGTCACGATGCGCCATGCAGGTCACGTCCATAACCTGCAGGACCAGGCGAAGCTCTGGCAGAAGTGACCTCTCCCCCAGCCTTAGAGACCGAGGCCCTTACCCAGGCTGCAGTGACAGACCCCTGTGCTCCAGTCCCCCAGCGACCATCGCCTCTCGGTCAGCGTCCTCAAGGACCAGGGCGCCTCACTCAGTTCCCAACTCCACTTTCAGTAGTCACCAGCCGGGGGCCAGACACCCCCACACACACCCCGCCGCGGGACCTGCCTCACACTCAGGCCAGGATCTGTGGCCAAGGGACCTCAGTCAGGTCCCCACGGCCAGGGCCCTTCAACCACCTGCAGCCTCCTCGTGCAGGACCCTCTGAACAGAGTAACTAGAGACCATTCCTGAGGGCCCAGCGGGAGAGCTGGGGAGGTCCAGCTGGCTCTCCACCTGTCCTCCGCCTCCTTTTGGTCTCTAGGAGGGACAAGCAGGGTCTCTGGTCACCACGGCTCTCAGCTTATTTCACCTGTGCTCCTGGGTCTGCGCTTCCAACATGGCGGAAGCGGCATCCCGGTCTCAGAGGAAGTCGCCTCAGTGGAAGGGTATTCGCCCATCCCAGGAACCCAGGCCTGTCCACATCAGCTCCTGCAGCACACGGGCCCCTGCTGCCACCTGGCCTCACCCCAGAGGGGCTTCCAGCACCAGGTCACGCCTCTGTGGCACCTCACTCTACCCCACAGTCACTTAGGGTCTTGACACAAAAGGTTCCTCCATCTGTCCCAGACCCTGGTGTGACTCCTCCCTGCCTTCCAGATCTCAGTATGCTCAGACCCTGCTCTCCTCAGCCCCAGCCCCACTGGGTTCATTTCTCCATTCAGACAAACGCCAGGCCAACATCAACAGCACCTGAACGGGAGTACAGGGTGAGCATGCAGAAGAGCCATTCTGACCAAGATCTGAAGAAGAGGAGGAGTTTGCCAAAGGGTCCAAAGCGTATAAAAAAGAAACTGCATTTCAAGTGTACAAGGGCCCAGGTGATGGGGGCTTCACACACCGATGGCTGGAGCAGGAGGCTGGGCCAACCATGGAACACCCTGTAGCCAGAAGTGTGGATGTTTCCCCCCAGAATGGAAAAACTACAAAAAAACTACAAATAAGAAATGTTTTAAAATACTCTTTTCACTAGAAAAATCAGTCTACCACTCTACCACTAAGCCACACCTGGAGCTTGATATATAAGAATAGGTCACAGTGTAATCCCAGCACTCGGGAGGCAGAGACAGGAGGATTGCTGAGTTCGTGGCAGCTTGCCTGGGCACCATAGTGAGCTCAGGGCCAGCCTGAACTACAAAGTGAGACCCTGTCTCAAAAAGCAAAAAAAAAAAAAAAAAAAGGTCACAGAAAAGAGGCTATGGGTTTGGGGCCAAGAGTGAAAGCAGGGAGTTGGGAATGTAACTTAGTGGTAGAACACTTGCCTGGTATGCACAGGGCCCTAGGTTCAATCCCCAGCACCACCAAAAAAAAAAAAGGAAGCAAAGAAAATCATTTAGGAGAGCAAACTAAACCAAGGAGATGGTTGGTGGAAATTAATTTGAGGACAGGCTTTGGAGGAGAAATAAACATCATTGTGATGAATAAGATTTAGGCATAAGAGGAGATGAGTTGTCTAAGAGGACTCCAAGTGTGCCACAGATTGAGATGCCTCATCCCCTGAGAGGAAAGACTAGTCTCAAAATCAGGAAGCAGGAGGCCAGAGATTTA